>SSNQ01034747.1:358913-396325 GCA_006942095.1 Nothobranchius kuhntae
AGCTGGGGAACATCTTTCAGCGGTCTCCATCACTCTTCACCAGGATTCCTTTGTGGTGATAAAACCTCTCAGCTCAAGAAGGAAAAATACAGTCAGCCTTCTGCTGACGTCTCCGTCTGACAGACCTTCTCTTCATAAGCCAGCTAGACCCCAAGACACTCGTTTTGCTTTGGAAACAGACGCATTTACAGATATTTGAGCAAGATAAAGTGTTCCTCTTGTAGATCTGAGAGCTGGAAGGTTCTTAGGTGTCTTCTCAGCAGGTTTCTGTCCTACGTTAACCATCTCAGCACGCCACGCATAAGTGGCCGATGTCCGTCATAAACCTTGTGAGGATCGTGCAGACAGCCAGAAGTTGTCAGTCTACATCCGTTGTAAGCCATTTAATCTGATGTAGATCCGCCTGTTCTGCTGCTAACAATGTCGAAACAATAATCACAGTTATAAGTTTCATATGACATCACACAATCACATTTATCATGTCTCCTGTTTTACCTCCTTCTTTTAGGAGTCATTCAGGTTTAGAATGAATGATTAGACTCCATTTATTATGTTCAGGTCTATTTAGTCTTTTATATTTTAGTATTGGAGACACCCGTACTACATGATGTCATTTCCTATAAGAGGGGATCCCAATTGTCCTGAATATTTTTAATAAAAAAATAAGGTAATAGTTACTTTTCCTGGTAATTAGTTACTTGGATAATAATGTAACTAAGTTCTTGCACATGTACCAGTAACACCCTTGTGATTCTGATCGTTGACGCGCTCCAGGCCTCTGCGTCGTGCACACAGCCACATGAACATTCTCAAAGTGTCGCCACTAAAACAACAGTTGGTGTCTGCTCCAATTCTCTGGTGCTTTCTGTGTTTCATTAGTGCCTGACGCACCTCCAACCCTGTGCTTTGGTGACTTCGCCACCGCCGTCGCCGTCTCACAGTTCTCCCCCAGAACTCCCTGTGTACTTGGTACCCTGGTAACAGCACCCCAAATGCGTACAACTCAAGTAGATTACCTGAGTTTTCATTGAATCATACTTTGAAAAAAGAGCGTGAGTGTTTGCAGAAGCACCATGTCATTTATCAATTCATCAGAGCTTAAGGGTTAACTCGTGTGTGTGTGTGTGTGTGTGTGCGTGCGATCTAAGAAATACCCTGTTACTACTTTGTGCTTTTGCTGACTCTACACAGCTGGAGCGTTGGGACCTTTGTGTTGGACCCTCACTGCAGAGAGTAAAGATGAATGCAGTCATTTGACTCGTTTTGTTGTTCGGCTGTTTAGTTGAAGACCTTGGGTCATGCTCAGGCTGCAGCTCTTCAGGAGTATTGTCTCAGCATCTTCTGAAGAAAGTCCCTGTTATGTCTGATGACTCAGTTAGCATTTTTGTGCTTTGTTGCATGTTTCTCTCCCGTTCCATCATGAGCACCTAGCTTCTGAAACACTGCCAGAACCATCAAAATGACGTTCATTGAGCCACGGTTGATAATTTAGAAAAAGGTTTCTTCTAGCAGGCACAGGGTTGGCCAGATCCAGTTCTACATCCATTCTGTTGTTCTTCTTCATGTTTTTAACATCTTATTGATCCAGTCTGTAACTCTAAAAGTCATTGTCTGATGGCAGAGGTTTACGGAGTCTGGCTCACAGTTTCCATCGACTTCCTGTCAAGTTCTTCAGCTTTTATGAAGAGGCTTTATATATATATATATATATATATATATATATATATATATATATATATATATATATATATATCAAACTACTAAACCTATCTATAAACTTATATCCATAATGAAAATGGATGGACTGGCGAACTTGTACTGGAACCAGAACATTTGTGAAGAAGTTTAAGAGAACTCCGTCTCAAATTCCCTAGCCCTAACCCTAACTCTAACCGTATGACTTTTCTGTTAGAAAGTCCTTTTGAGGAGAGAGAACAGCCTTTTCTGTGATGAGCAGGCCAACGCTGGGTGCCAAATAACATGGTTGAACTCTGCTAAAAAGTAAAAAGGAAGTAAAAGTTTATTTTAGAGCTGAAGTGAAAGAATCTACCAGGCAGGATGCAGGAATGGGAAACTTCAAGAAAGATTTCCTTTCACAAATGCTAAAAGCAGGATTGTTTAAATGACTGAGGTGTGTGTGTGTGTGTGTGTGTGTGTGTGTGTGTGTGTATTGAGCTTTAGGAGTCATCCAGACCACTCAAACAGCTTTACATCATCTGTACATTAACATGTTCACACATGCACTGCCACCTTGATGCACAGGGGACAATATGGGCTCGATGTCTTGCCCAAGGACGTTTCAGCATGTGATAAAGACTCCAGGATCAAACCACCAACCTTTATTGGCATTTGGCAGCTGTACCCGTAAATCGTATAATGTCACCAGTTTACATTTTCACTTTTAAGTGTTTTTACTCTTTTTATTTCCAGGTTAAAAGGTCAGAGCGTAGATCAATGGAGGTCTCCATCAACTAGGAGGCATGGCACATAACATCCATGTCCTCGTGTAGAAAAAATGCATAAAAAACAACATTAATTCAAGCTCCACTCTGATTTACTACTTCTCAGATCAAAAGGTCTTTAGTAGGGATGAGCCGGATACTCGTTTCAGACGAGTATCCGGTACGGATAACGCATTTTTGACGAATACGAGCATGAAACGAGTAAAACGAGTCAATATCTGTAATCGTGCTGATGGAAAATCTTCATTGGGTAACTGACTGTCTTCACACTCTGTGATTGGCCAGTCACATAGAGCTCCCGCCCCTCCCTACTTACAAAACTCTCTAGCCGACCGGGAGCTCAGTCCGTCCAGCTCATCCACGCACACACACAGACAGTAACGGATCGCGCTGTGATGGCTTCACTGTTTCTCACGTTTCTTCAGTTTTCCCTAGGTTTTCTTCAGCTCGCCTCTTTTTCGGTTGAATATTTAAAGTTACTTTTTTCGTAACTGACATGGTGCATTTGACAAGACAGAGCTGACGTGCTGTTGTCACTACCTCCGCTCCGGTCGGGTTTTTTTTTTTAACTCTCTCTCTCTCCCTCTCTCTCACACACACACATTAATCAACATTTCTTTGTTTAACTTTGTGTGGGAAAATGCCAAGAATGTTAAGAAAAAAATCAGTTTAATCAAATTAAAATAAAAAAAAAATAGAAAGTTGTGTCTGGTTGTAGCATTTCATATTTCCTAGTTCCTACTGCATGAGTTCAGATGTATTAATCCATGCACTCAAATATTAATGTTCTGATTTTATTGAAAAACTTGTTCTGTAATAGTTTCTTTACTATTGTGATCAAAAATATTTAATCTAAATTCTGAGGCTGCTCTGTAAATAGTTTTCAAATAAACAATACACATAGCAACTTCTGATCAATCCATATCAATTTCAGACTTAAAATAATACATTGATGTAAACCACGTCCACTTCCGGTTAAACCACGCCCACTTCCGGGTTATGCCACGCCCATTCCGAGTACAGATACAGATACAGATAATTTAGTTGGTTGAACAGATACAGATACAGATACAGATAGTGGTGTACTCGCTCATCCCTAGTCTTTAGGCAGAAAACATTGTTGATCATATCAAACAAATATCCCACCTGATGGCTGACTCCTGCTGGAACGAGCCACTTTAAGTAAGCCTGACAGCGGTGCTCGGTTTGCCGAGGTGCTCTGAAGACAAACCCACCAATAATTCATTTGAAGATGTTCACATGGATGTAAAATCTGAAAAACAATATATATTTTCATTCGTGTTGTCAATATTATCGTCAGTTAAGAGACAGGGTAGGGGCTGCTGGATTTGAGTGTGTGCACAAGCCTAAATCCACCATCTCTGTCTCCATAATGCGCTTACACCCGGGTCAGAGTTTGAGCTTTAAGGTGATGCTCACTGAGAAATGTGAAAGACGTGTTTAATACGCGTGCAGAACCCTATTTCCTGCATTAGCTGCTGAAAGAAAACAGGCGTGAAATGGTCGTGTCAGAAAAATCCAGCCCATTCTGCTTCACAGGAAGATGTTAGAACTGATGGAGTCACCCACGTTGGTTGGGACCATGGAAAGCTGTTGTCGGTTTAGCATCCTGGAGAGAGCAGAGCACATCTCTGCTAGTAGAAGCTAAACGTTAGCATTAGCTACCCCACAACCCTGCAGAACTCCTCCAGGCTTCAGTTGTTAGTTGTTAGTGGTCCAGGCCGATGGAACCACGCCGGGTCCAGTGCCGCTGGGCCGGCTGATATAACTACACCAGGTTCAGCGCTGCCGGGCCGATGGAGCCACGCTGGGCCAGGCGCCGCTGGGTCGGGCCGATGAGACCACGCCGAGTTCGGCGCTGCGTTATGTTATCACCATAAGAATTGTCACCAAACAGTGTTTAATCTAGCATGTCCTGCCAGACTCGTCCTCTACACAGAGAACGAGTCTGGTTTCTCACAGGCAGAGGCACATGAGGGGCGGGACTAGCCAGCTCAAAAATAACCAGTCAGAAAAGAGGCAGAAAGGCCGACTGTACTGCGTGGCGCTGTAGTCAAAGATGGCATCTGGTGATGGCGTAACCGTCTTTCTTTAGAAGGAAGACTTTTTGGCTTCTACTTGTCTTTCAAAGACATGTTTGAGTCATTTAGAGGAGAGGGAAGAGCCGCAGCGATGCCATGTTAATGAGAAAGTCAGCATTGCGGCGTGTGTGATGTTGCTGCTCAGCACCTATTGGCTGGGATAGAAATCTCAGGGGGTGGGGTTATTGAATGTGTTCCCATGGGGATGGCTGGTTAGGCTGTTTTATTATTAGGTGACTCTGTTTCATATCAAAGTGAATCTGACAAAATGATCAGAAACACAAGTTAACGTGAATATGACGCTGAAGTGATCATTTGAGTCTCAGCTTCTGTTTGTATGAAACTTTAATAAGTCAAGGCCCAGTATTTACAGTTCTGTTCACATCCTGTTTTCCATCCTTAAACTTGAATCCAGCCGTGAACACAAACTCACATCTCTGACTGAACCCGATTCTGAACCATACCAACGTTATTCACATTTTAGGAGATGCAACCTGTCTTAAAATCTGATTCAGACAGAATAACTAACTGGTTGTCACTAATCACTCAACTACAGCCTTTTCCGGCTCACCAGATGAAGTCAGCTCTTTTGATCCCAGCGACTCCTTATGGAGTCCTAATTTGTTCATAAATTAGGTTAGAGCGTGGTGCTGGACGAGGGCCACATGGGAACCATCAGAGCTCTGAAACAATAACCACAGTTAAGATATTCAGTCCTAATGTTCCTGTAACATTAGAGAAAATGCAGTAACACTGTAAAAAACACTATTTTATCACACCAGACAAACAGAACTGACTCACCATGACTTGGTTTAGGCTTCATAACACATGCAGCAGCTTGAAAAACCAGAACCGACACTCGTCTCGTCCCTTTCATCTGTTTGTAAAAGGATGGAAACAACTCTGCTGAGTCCAGACGTTTGATGTTCCTTTTATACATAATGAACATGAGGTATGCTTTCATACCTTCATTTGATAGGTGACTAATGATCAGTTTGTTTGAACCACGAGTTCATCTGAGAACAGAAGCCAGACTTCCTTCAATCAGGCCTTAGAGGCTGGCACAGAGAACACCCCGAACTAGCATCTAAGTTATGTTTACTGTGTGAAGAGCCTTGGTCCTGATTTGGTGGTGACCCTAACCCTAACCCCATAGAAATGAACTGAATTGAACTGAATTAACTACAAATGGCCTGGTGAGCACTCATCTGAAACCAAAAGCTGTCTAGTGATTGTGCTGGCCTCCCTACACTGGCTTCAGCCTTTTATCAGGGGCGTTTTAGACTCCTGGTGTTTTTTTTTTTGTATTTCTTTTTTGGAGGCGCCCCACTTTACTTAGCGGTGCTCCTGAAACGATACGTCCCATCACGCTCTCTGCGCTCCTGTGATTGGGGCCTGCTAGGTGTCGGACTTGTGGAGACCGGGCTTTTTCACTCTGGATCCAGCTCCCACAGTCAGTTAGGCAGTCGACTTCTTTGCCGGTCTTAAGAGTCGCCTGAAAACCTTTTTTTTTTTTTTCGTTTAGCATTTCCTTAACATGCTTGAAGTTGGCTTAATGTTATGTAGTTTAGATTTTTTGCTTTTAATTCTGTTATTTCATGTTCAGCGTTTTAATCTCTTTTATCATGTTTGTATTTTGTTCTTCAGCACCTTGGCCTCCCGTAATGGGTGAGGAAGGCGCTTTATAAATAAAGTATTGATTGATTGATTGATTGATTGATTGATTGATTGGTCTTCTAGTCATAGATCATTCAGGATGAACAAGACAATTGGGCCAGAGGCAGTCTGTAAGTGAAGCAGGTACTGGACTGGACGAGGTACTGGACTGGACGGACAGACTCTTAGCCAACACGGTTAGCAGATGTTAAATCATTTAACTCTGCAGGTCGGTCTGGCCACACTCCACTGGAACCTCAGCAGGCCAGACCAGTGTGGCTTGTCAATCATAGCACTCTATCAGTTTGGTCGGCAGGATGATGTGACAGAGTGAAACAACAAAGACGGCGATGACTTGTTTGAAACAGATTTGGCATAAACTCAAATATTTAGACTTGCTTTTTTTAGTCAAGAGCAGATAGAGATACTTCAGTCCTTTATTTAGGAAAAGGAGGAATTTGTGTCTTCTTCAACGGAGTATGGAGGTCTGCCTTGTTGACTGATATCTGTAGTGGTGGGTACGTCGTTGTAACAGACGCCGTCTGTTACGGCCACTACATGGCCTCAGTAAGCTGCCTGCTCAACCCGCTCCAACTGAGCCCAGCTGCAGGCGATCTTAATCACAGTGCTTCCTGTTAAAAGGGACCACCTAGAGATGTTAAGGGGGGAGAAACCCGATGAGTGTTGACACGGAGGTGTTTGCACTCCTCTCTCCCTCCTGTGTGCAGACGTTAGTCTCAGATTTTGTAACTTGAGTGGATTTTGATCCGACTAGTTGAAGCAACTTTGTAAGACTATTTAGAAATTGTCCTCGTTAGGAGAGACTCAGCTCACCCTTTTGGTGGAGTTTTTTGTGTTTCTTATAGTTTTCTTCCCAGCCTTCAGTGCTTGTGCTTTTTGTTATTAGACCTGTTGTTTATTATTCCCAGATTTGGATGACCATTTTGTTTCTTATTTATTCTATTTATTCATTTCAGCTAAGAGAGCTGTGTTTCTTTTAATAAATTCCTTTTGACGAGATTTCAACTTGGTTATTTTCTTTCTGGCATAGTCTGCGTCTGCATCTCCCTTATGTGTCTCCTTGTGTTCCTCATGTGTCTCCTGGTCTGCAGCCCCTCCAGGTTATCCCTCCCAGGTCCTGTGCTCCCATTGGTTTCCCCTAGTCACCCCTCTGTAGTTTTTCTATAAGGTTCAGCTTTTCATTTAAGTAGTCTCTTTTAGTGTGTTTCTTTCCCCACCACTTTTTGTAGTTTTCCTTCCTCCTTAGAACATTAGTTATTTAGCTTGCTCTTGTCTTTAGGCTTTGTTTTTGCTCTTAGGTCATGTTAGTTTCCTCTCCCTGATTAGTTAATTGTTTTCACTAGGTTTCTCTCCCCACGCACCTGCAGCTTATCGTCCACTCATCCTGCCCCAGTGTATTTAACCCTGTCTGCGTCTCTATTGTTGGGTCATTGTTTGTGTCACCCTTGTCTCGTTCCCCCCTCTAGATTTGGTATCTCTTGGTTTCTTACGTTTTTTGATATCACTAGGTTTTGTTATAAGGACTTTTTGATTTTTTTTGGTTTTTGGCTCCCTCCCTTTTTTGGATTTATTATTTAATAAAGGATTTTATGTTGTTTCTGCCAACCCTGTGTCATCTGGAATCTCTGCATCTTTGGGTCCTAACCTCCTCTTGGCTCACAACGTGACACTTTCACAGTGAAAACTTCCTCTACTCCCTTATTTAACATCATACTCCTAGTCGAGCTGAGGGACATAAAAGAGTGGGGGCTCGTCCGGGATTTTTTGTCTTTGTATTACACTTAAAACCCGGTTTTACATTTCTTTCAATTTACTGTGTTGGGACTAACCTTGTTATATCTCTCTTAGAGGTGGAGCAGAAGCTATCATGGCATCCTTTGACCTGCAGGTATTTGTGGAGGCTCCCTCGCACCGGCTGCTGGAGAGTTGTCGGAAATCCAACCTGCATCAGGTTGCCGCCCACTTCAGTCTGCACGTCCCGAAACAGCGAACCAAAGATGCCCTACGTCAGCTCGTCCTGGATTTCTTGGTGTCACAGGAGATCCTTCCAGCGCCTTCAGAAACGGTGTCTCGCCCTTTGCCCCAGTCTAGCATTAAAGCCAATTTACTGTGTTCTTCATACCTAAAATGTTTTTAAATGAATTTAAATTTGTTTTCACAATAAAGAAGATGCTGTTTATCTAACACAGTTATGTCCTGGAAAACGTAGAAATTGTGTTTTATTCATTTTAATTGTAAATTCACTGATGGTATTCCATCTTGTTTTAGTATTTCTTGTATTATATAAATTCTTTATTTTTATGGTTTTTTTTAAATACTTGGGCTCATTGTTTATTTGCATTGATTGATTCCAGTTAAATACATAGTGATGCATGCTTCTACCTTAACATAGCCTTTCTTTCTTAGTCCCTCCTGCACATATCGTCCCCACCACAACACTGGGATGGGTTATACAGGACTGTTCTCCCTTTGGGAAGAAGGGTTAAACTGAATGATGGAAGTTCCTGCCTCCTCAGGTTAAGAGTATTATCCCTGACGTGTATAAAGGATGGAAATATAATAAAAAGGCAGAGATGGAATAGAGAGCATACGATAGCTGAATAGATGGACATGAGCAGGATGAATGATGGCAGCGTACAGTCTGCAGGTAACAGAAAGACATGAAGTGACTATTTTGCATGTAAATGAGTTTGGTGTCATGCTAGTGCTGGGAATGTCAACAATGAGTCAAATAAAGCCCCAGAGACACGAAGCATTGCAGATGAACTCAACTCCTCCTTGGCAGACTCACCCAGCAGAATGTTTATGCTAGCTTAGTGGTCATCCATTAACCCCTAGCCCTGACCCAACCATGCTCTGGAGCACATATCACGTACATGAACACCATTCCTCCTACTAAGAACCTGCTGATGCAATGGAGCAACAACTCACTCATTCATGTTCTAAACCACGTAGTCCTCTTCAGGGTCACAGGGAGGCGGTGCCTAACTCATGCAGTCATCAGGTGAGAGATGGGGACACCCAGGACAGGTCTGCAGTCTGTCGCAGCGACAGTCATTCACACACTGGTGATTAACTAACACACACACACAGGTTTGTAGCCTGTGGGAGGAAACTGGAGGACCCTGAGAAAACCCGCACAAACATGGGGAGAACATGCTAACTGTGCAGAAAGGCTGCAGCCAGGATTCAAACCTGTAACCAACTGCGCCACCATGCAGCCTACAAGTTTGTATTTTAATCATGTAAAGAACATTCCAGCAGCTTTCCAGGATGTTTACTCTCACCTTGCCCACTCATAATCACATTTTTGATTGTCACTTCTTTTAACTGAAAGCTTGTTTATTTTGCTGCTCGTCAGACTGATTGACAAAGCTTTTCATGAGCATGCTGCAGACCCGTGACAGCTAAACAACCGCATGCCTTTACAGCCTGTTAAGATACATCCCTGTGCAAATCACTTAACAACGACATCACTGAGTTTGACACGCGTTTGATGTTACATTGGATCCCTCTTACTGATGCTGTCTACTGCTGGTTTTGGACAAAGGGTCCTCACAGTGTTGACAGCATCCGTCAATCCAAGCGTCACTGATTGGAGTAAAGGAACAAACCCTCAATCTTCACAATTTCAGCTACAAAATCCACCTCAGACAACTGAAGCTTTACCCATGTAAGAATGCACGCTTTACTGCTTCTCTGCCAGAACCCTGGGAGCTTCGGGTTTTTTTGTGTAAGAGTTGAAGAGGTCTCTGAGGTTGCTCCTGTGATTTCCCTGTTTGGGCTTCACAGCTCCAAGTGCTCCTCAAAGGTGTTGTTCTCTCAGTCAGTGCAGGTCTGAGCCGTGTTCATTCACCTGTCAGCTGTGTAATACTAATCACATAGTTGTTCTATGTAATCATAGCATTGTAAAGGTCACATGCACGCACGCACGCATGCACACACACACACACACACACACACACACACACACACACACACACACACAAAGATAACAGAAACTATTCAATAATTAACAGCTGCTGATAGATAATAAAGAAAGGAGAACAAAGTGCAGCACCATCCCACATCATCTTAATAAATCCAGTCAATTTTTTAATCCAGTGAACACGTGGACCTTATTTACCATCCTGTTAATTACTATCATTAGTCGTAACCGTTAGATGACACAATCTTCATTAATGTTGTGGGGTTAATGCATGTAAACGTGCAAAATGTAATCATGCCTGCTACGATGCACCAGTGAGCATTGCTGCTGCATGAGTTCGCTAATCATCATCATCATCGTCATCCTCATCATCATCATCTTCACAATTTTCATCATCATTATCACCATATTCATCACACCATCATCATCATCATCATTACATGGACGTCTCTTTTAAAGACTAATGAGCAAAACTCGTGGCGTTTGTGATTTCAAATCTGTTTTCTAAACTCAATTCAATTCAACTTTATTTATATAGCGCCAAATCACAACGATGAACTCCGCCATGAAATGGTGACTCAAGGAGAAAGAAGGTCCATCTCCACTGTTGGATGTAACACATTCATCCTAAGCACAGAAGAATAAAGGTTCTGCTGCAGTCTGGTCCAACTCCAGGCGGCTGAGCAAAAACTAAATGCACCTTTTTATTTCTGCAACAGAAACCTTTTGTCACAGTTCCACCCGTCTGAAAACGTTAAACACTCTTTTAGAGCAGGCATGCAGCGCTGGAGCAGCAACTGCACACAGATAAAACACAAATGCACTAGGAGAGCATTATGATGTCCTGGTGTGTGTGCTTCAGCGGAATCGCTCTCTCAGATGCTGCCTAACCCCCCCCCCATCGGAAAGCCCAGTGACGTGGTGAAGAACCTTCAGCTTGTCAACTCAGTCAAGCCTGCACTGCATTTTAGCCCGTTTGGCCTGAAGGAGACAGCTTCCCCCTGGGTCTGAGTCACAGCTTCAGAGTCAGTCCATGGGTGGTGGATGACCAATAGCGTGGGGACAGTTGGTGTGCTGATCAGATGAGTCTGCAGATGGATTCTGGGCAGTGCGCCTCTTACCAACACAAATGTTAGAGCTGAGGAAACCTCTTGGGTGAGAGGCGAGATGTCCAGTTGTGTTGATTTAAAAGTGCTAAGGCGTATCTGCTCATGTTTGGTGCAAGTCTGATGAAAACTTTTCAAGGCAGAAAGAGTCTTGTGGCGTCCAAAAGATCTCAACCATGAGAGAACGAACCTGATCAGACGTGAAGTCTGACGTCTTTGGCTTCCAGCTGTTTGGTGGCCAGAGGCATGTTTTCAACGGGACCACAGCTAAAATCGCTGGTTTTAAAAACAAGAGATGATATTTCTTAAAAGGGAACGGCTTTGAAGAAATGGTGTTAGATTCCTCCCATAGCCAAGAATCTAAAATCAGACATCTCCTAGCCTTCTGCTTAAAGAGCAAGTAACCCCCTACAAGAAACTTACTTCACTCCCTCTTCATGTTTGAAAAATGCAACAAATGCTGTTGCCTAGCAGACCGAGAGGGCAGAGCCACTAAAAAATACACACACCCACAGGCTCACAACGGCATTGTAACATCATAAGGACCAGTTTACATCATAGCATACCTCTTAGCCAATAGCCTCTCCCAGCTAGCTGGCCTCCACCACGGACCACAACTCCAAGCATGCCCCTCGCGGGGATTCCCTCCACGTCGCACCTACGTCACGAACCGCGGCTATATACGGAAGTTGCCTCCCCAGCTGATCACTCAGTCATCCTGTCAGACCGATCGGCTGGGGTCGGGATCTGAGCTTGTTGAGAGCATTTTTTCACAGACGCGGAAGTGAGAGCGCCAGTGAAACGCCGGCTCGCGATTTAATCTAGGAATCCCCGAGCGTTCGAGCGTCAACAAAGTGACACGGAAGTGCTGGGTTTTCCAGAAGTAGGTAAGCACACTTACTGTGAGCAGAGAGTTCGTGAGATGGATCGGTAGATTGGTAACTCTGATCATGGATCCGAAGAAGCGATGACTGAGTGATCAGCTGGGGAGGCGACTTCCGTACATAGCCGCGGTTCCTGACGTAGGTGCGACGTGGAGGGAATCCCCGCGAGGGGCATGCTGGGAGTTGTGGTCTGTGGTAGAGGCCGGCTAGCTGGGAGAGGCTGGTCTGGGGACTTGAGTTCTGACACACTGACAGTTTTAGGCAGAAAATTACAATTTTAACTAAAATGCACTAAAGTACAAAACTATTAACTACACGTGTCTGCAGCACGATTAGACACACATCTATATAGTTTATCAGAAAAAAAAGTTGATTTAGGGGTGACTTGCTCTTTAAGGTAGCGCTGGTAGTCAAAGGTTGTTAGTCACTTATAAACCCTAAACTTCTCTGTAAAGTTAGGGTTATCTTGAATTTGGGCGATTACCTCACCTACCATAAACAACTCACTCACAAAACTTAGAAAAAGATTAACACTGGATACTTTTTGTCTTTGCTTTACTTTAGTAGGGTTAGGGTGGTGGGTCCAGAGGGTCAAAGGCTGCAAGTCTTCAGAGAAAAAAGAAATTGTTGATAAGGAGGAAGATCCCTCGCACCTCTATCTCTTGCTTTCTGATTGGCTACGTGTCACATTCAACAGGCTGCTCCTGTCTTCTGGGCACACCACACGGGCCAGGACGGTCCAACATGCAACATTCTCCCGAGCTGACAAGATCAACACCACACATGGCAGCAAGATCTGATGAGATTATCTTTGGAGGTTTTATGCTAAATGAAATGGGTCAAAACGCTAAATGATCTGGTGAGTCGGGTTTAAGCTGACTGACCCTGTCACATGTTGGCCACATAAAGGTTGTCTGTACCTAACGTGGTGACTCTGATCAGAAAGCAGACCTAGATGATCAGAATGTGTCCCAGTGGAAGCTTAAGGAGGACTTTTATCAGATGATCTTACAAAACCTGATTTATGACTTCGCTTTATGAACTTTTGCAATAATTGCATAGCAAAGTGTGTGTGTGTGTGTGTGTGTGTGTGTGTGTGTGTGTGTGTGTGTGTGTGTGTGTGTGTGTGTGTGTGTGTGTGTGTGTGTGTGTGTGTGTGTGTGTGTGTAAGAGATCGATTTAAATGCCAGAGGTCAACAGTCACTCGTCCTCATTTTCTAAATTAATAGATTATGCAAATGAGCTAAACTGTGTCATTTCCAGTGAAAAGCTTCAAATTAAGACACTTTCCTTGAAGGTGTGGCTGTTTAAGAATGTATGAGAATAAAAAATGTAAGACATTAACAAGCAGATAATTGTCCTTGCAGAAGGTAACAAAGGACACAGTAATGAGGGAGTCTAATTAAAACAGCCACTCAAGAATGCAATGGCTTAAAATAATATCATTAAATATCTGCTGTGGGATCTCCTCCCTGCAGCGTTCTCTCTGAACAAACACCGCCTCTAAATGAGTTCTAATAATCAAACATGAGCTAAAACACTGCAGAAAGGATGATTTTAAACAAAAACACGGATCTTCTCAGACTGTCAGCCTGCAATAACTTTACTTTCCTGATATTTTCCAATATATCGAACTGAAAATGGGCCTGACTTTCCTTGTGCTGTTCATTAGTGGAGCAAAGCTGAGTCAGAACCTCGCAAAACAAATATTTATTTGAACTTAATGAGTTCAGGATGTGACTTTGATCAGAAGCTGCCTGAGGCTCACACGGCAGAGAAATCTGTCTCCAGGCAACCAGATATGTCAGTTGAACACACGCACACACACACACACACACACACACACACACACACACACACACACACACACACACACACACACACACACACACACACACACACGCACGCACACACATCACATATCTGGTGACTCATGTGATTGAAAAACATTTTAAAATGGTTTTTCAGAATAAAAGAATCTGTTAGTTGATGTTTGATCAGAATCGAACCCAAAAGGAAGAAGGTCTACTAAATCTTTAACTGCTCAGGAATGTGAGGCTCTATTTCAAAGGGAGTAGACAGTTTGTGAGCACAGATAGAAAATCCTGCTCTCAAACTGAAAATGTCATCTCTAGATCTGTCAGTTTAATTTACTGCTTCAGCATTTTACAGAAGCTCCTGAAATGTAAGTTTATAGGTCTTGCCTGGTTTCCACTTTACAATTATGTCTTGGAAACTGTGTTCGGGGTTTTGTCTTTTCAGATTTCAGAGTAGAAATGAATAGAAATCTTTTTGTGCCTCAGTGGAAAATGTTGGTGTCACAGCGGCAAATCAGGTTTACAACAGGAGCAGAGAACAGAGAATAAAGGGCTGTGCGCAAAAACATGCAACAACTGAAGCTGAATTGATTTAAACATACTGCACGTGTAATAAACTAGCAGAACCTTTACAGCGAGTGGCAACATGAATGCAAAATGGGGCAAATGAGGCATGAATGAGTGAAAATAAAATAAAAGGAACTGCACATTACAAAAATCAGCAGTGATGAGGGCATGCAGAAAGTGGTTTTGTTGGGAGCACTGCTGGGTGTGCCCTCTGAGTCGTCCTCACCTGTGATGAGGCCAACAAAGGCAGTCACCTCTGTAGACGGCGGGATCCACCTTGTCATGTGGTGGTCTCCAACGTGTCCTTCAGAAGGAACTGCTAGCGACTGGATTCTCCAACCTGGCACATGGAGAGGCACTGGTGGACCAGTTCAGTGAGCAGGCCACCGGAGCTCTGACGCTGGCTGGGTTCCTTTCCCTAGCTTCAGCCATTGTGGGTCCTGAGGACCAGGGTTGGTAAACACCACCTGAGACCACAGCACTCCAGTCACCTACCTATAGAGCTCTCTGATTGGTTAAAACTGCATGCCTTCTTTCTCACTGTCATCCCATAGAAACACATCATAGACAGGCTGCATTTCACTTTGTCAAAACAGTTTTATTTAACTCATCATAACTCTCACAATAAACCACAGACACACAAATCCGTCCACCAGACCCTCAGAACCTTCACATGTCAGGTTTATTTCCATACGATGTGTTTGATGATGGTCAGCTATCGTTGTCTTCTGCTTTAGAAGATTTCTGTTGCTCCACCTTAACCATGTCCTGTGAGTGAAACAGTGATTAAACACGTTATTTCCTTAAAACCTTCATGCTGCTCATAACTGTTTGCTTTGATTTCTGCATCTAAACGTGACATGCTGCTAAATTCACAGTTCAGCTAATTGTGAAAATGTAACTTTGAAGCAATTCCTGCTCAAATAACAGCTGTTTAAACATTTCAGCGGTGCAGGTTTTTAAACCATGTTTCTGCTGTTGAGGATTCTTTTCTCTGTGCTTCTACTTTTGGGTCTGAATACTCTCGTCATGGATTTTTGCTCCCAACGTTCAAATACATTAGCTTAGTTTAAGCTTCCGTTCAGTTCTGAAGCAGCTTCTGTCTCGTAGGTGGATGGCAGGTTTGAACTAGTGGTGTGACAAATGAATCAAATCTTTTGAACGGGTTTTCAAAGTGAACGATGAGAGCCGAGTCCCTGCAGAGAGCCGCTCATCTTGTCTTCCGGTAACGGACCTCCCCGGAAGCCGCTAAAGCTCACCCACTCAACCCCCACCCACCGCTGTGACGGACATCGGCTGGGGACCACAGGACACAGAAAAGCTTCAGCTATCAGTTCCAGCATCCAGCATTCAAACAGCATTTCTGCAAGAAATGCAGATTATCTGGTTAGTTTTACGGAGCTGAACAATTGTAAGTTTAAATTCTGCAGCTGATGTAAACCATAGGAAACCACGAGGCAGGACTCGTGGATCTACAGGCTAATTAATAAAACAGCTGACTGGTGAGGAGGTAAAAATATCCTCCAGAATCAGGAAACACTTCCCGGGATCAGCTGTCACCACCGTGGATGTGCTCATGAGGATTTGGAGAAAACTGGGAACTTCTGTTGAAGAGCTTCTCAGGATGAAATTGAGATGCCTTGTTCCAATTCCAAAGAAAACTCGCCCATCAGTCAATGATGACTACAGACCGGTTGCCCTGACATCCCACATCATGAAGGTCCTGGAGAGACTCCTGTTGGTCCACCTGAATAAGTAAACTAGAACATATCAGGACCCGCTGCAGTTTGCTTATCGCCATGGAGTTGGAGTTGAAGATGCCATCATCCAGCTGCTTCAACCAACCCACTGTCATCTGGACAAAGCAGGCAGCACTGTCAGGGTCATGTTCTTTGATTTCTCCAGTGCATTCAACACAACCCAGCCTGATGCACTTTGTCAGAAACTCCAGAAGACACAGGTGGGGGCCTCAACTATCGCCTGGATTAAAGACTACCTGACAAACAGACCACAGTTTGTGAGGCTGAAGAACTGCACATCAAACCAGGCGATCAGTAACATTGGAGCACCACAGGGGACTGTACTCTCACCATTCCTTTTCACCCTGTACACCTCAGACTTCCAGTACAAATCAGAGACCTGTCATCTACAGAAATACTCAGATGACTCTGCAGTTGTCGGGTGTATCAGAGATGAACAGGAAGCTGAGTACAGAGAGCTGGTGGAGCGCTTTGTGGCATGGTGTGGAAACAATCATCTGACCTTGAACATGAACAAAACAAAGGAGATGATTTTAGACTTCAGAAGAAACAGGGTGGAGTCAAACAGTGTTTCCATCATGGGAGAAGAAGTGGAGGTGGTTGAGGAATACAAATACCTTGGAGTTCACCTGGACAACAGACTGGACTGGAGAAAGAACAGCGAAGCCGTTTACAAGAAGGGACACAGCAGACTGCACTTCTTGAGGACGCTTAGGTCCTTCAATGTCTGTAGCAAGATGCTGCAGATCTTCTACAAGTCTGTTGTTGAGAGTGTAATCTCTTCAGCCATCGTCTGTTGGGGTAGCAGCATCAG
Organism: Nothobranchius kuhntae; assembly: GCA_006942095.1. Lineage (NCBI taxonomy): Eukaryota > Metazoa > Chordata > Actinopteri > Cyprinodontiformes > Nothobranchiidae > Nothobranchius > Nothobranchius kuhntae. The sequence continues at coordinate 376,031 of SSNQ01034747.1, forward strand.
AAGCAGGGACCTGAAAAGGCTCAACAGCCTAATAAAAAAGGCTGGTTCTGTTCTGGGGACGACTGTGGAACCACTGGAGGAGATAATGCAAAGAAGGATTCTCCAGAGAATCAAGAAAATTATGGACAACCCTGAGCATTCTCTTCACAAGACTGTCCAACAACAGAAGAGTGTCTTCAGTCAGAGGCTTCTTCAGTTTCGCTGCAACACTGACCGCTACTGGAGATCCTTCCTGCCAGCAGCCATTGTAATATACAACAACGCTTTGATGACTTGATTATTATTATTATTCTGAGCTACTACAGCAATCAATTTCCCTCTGGGATTAATAAAGTATTTTTGAATTGAATTGAATTGAAATTATGCAGCCTGGCGGCGCCTCTTGCCGTGTGGTGGAAAGGACTCTCCACCCAGCAGCATCGGCCTGATGAAGTGCTGAGTACAGCAGGCAGCTTAGCGTGCACCAGGGCGGGATCACACGCCTGGAAAACAAGCATCGTAACCATGACGGCAGTGTTCCAAGTCTCTCTCAAACTGCTGGTTAAAGGAATAAACTATTGAAACAAAAGGATGTCAAAGCTGTGGAGCTAGGGCCCAAATGGCGCTCGTGGCTTTACCTGTACGGGCAGCGTTCTGACCCACTCCAAGGTGGTGAGTAAAACTCACACACAGCAGGAAGATGAAAGCTCTACTTCCTGCCGACGGTAATGTGCAGCAGTGCGCTGTCTACTCAGGCTGCTTCAGTCTGAAGGTCAGATGTTTACACGAGCTGCGTGGCCTAAGTTAGCCAGCTGCCTCCACTAGTGTGCTGGAACTGAAGACATTTTTACAGAAACTGATTAGACGACTGCTTTAAAGTTAGGTCCCTCTAGTTCTCGCACACACTGGTGTGTGTGACATTTATTCTTCACATGTGACCCACCCCCTAGGGGAGCGGTGAGCTGCAGACACATCTGCTCAGGAACCATTCAGTGGTTTAACCCCCATTCCATCCCCTTAAAGGTTGGTTTATGCTTGGCGCGTCCGCGAGGTCCGCACGGCTCCGCACTGCGAAATTGCTTCATTTTAACAACCACGCCCCTCCACCGCGCCTCTGCACGGCCCAAAATTTCCGCACCGCGCACCTAGGAAATTTTCTAACCACGCGGACGGTAGGATGCGGAAAAACATGGCAGACCGGCAAGAACTAGTATGGCAGAGGTTCGTAAATACAGACATTTGTATGATTCAGCTCTCAGAGATCACTGTGATCAACATGTTGTTAATAATTCGGGGAGAGAAATAGCTCGCACTGTCGGAAAAGACGAGGACGCTGTTAAAAATGCTGGAATGCCGTGTTGTAAACAGTAATTTCTACTTCTGCTATGGTGTAGTGTTGGGTGCATGCCGTAGAGCTCCATGCTGCCCCCTACAGTTTGGGAGAATATTGGCTCACTGCAGAGACAAGCCGCACGAACCATAAAAGCTGCAAGTTGTGAAGCGCGTTCCAGCCGTGAGCCGCATCACCAAGCGGAAAGTGAATGCGTCAAGCATAAACCAAGCTTAAGGCTGAGCAGGGAGGCATTGGGTCAGTCGCCGGGCGGACACTCTACCACTACGCCTCCGAGCTGGTTAGTGTTTGGTGTAGAGTTTTTCACTCTCCCTTTCATAGACATATTTTTAGCTTCCTTTAATGTTTCTGAGCCGAAGCTAATCTCTTCTCTGTTCTTGGTTCATTCAGGGTAGCAGCAGTAGGAACAAGGTCATTAAGCAGGACAACTGGACCTGTGGTAATCTCTGTGTCCACCAGAGAGCAGGCAGACTGTGGGGATTACTTATGACTGTGTGTGTGTGAGTCAGTAAATTTGTAATCTCTCTCCTGAGACTGCAGCTGCCACCATTGTGAAAACCAACGTGTAAATATGTGTTAGCTATTAAAGCAACTTCATTATTCTGAACCCATTTTGTGGTGAAGCAGCAGCAGCGAGCGGAGCAGAGGCTGGTGCTTTGGTTTGAGCTGAAACTAAGTTCTTATATTTGGTGTTTTTCTGCAGGAGCTAAACCAATCCTGCTGCAGACCGGAGTGTGTGCAGCCCACAACGTTCCAAACATCCAATCTGTGAGTGCATTTTCTATTACATGATGCATAATTATCCATGACCGTCTGTTGGTGTGGTGTCAACAGGCTGGAGGAGGTTTCTGGTTCTCTGAGTCAGAATCGGTTGCAGACAGGCCCAGTCTCACTCTAGACCGCCATCAGACTTCTCACAGGCTGTAAGTCAGGTTTATTTCTGTAGAAAAGACAGAGTTATGGCGGTTTTTATGTTTGCTATTGTTGGTAAACAAGCACCGGATAGCAAAACCAAAACTAAAGATGGGATAAATAAAATGATGTTTAGTCAAACGTCGACTGATATGTTGATATGTTGGTACCGCCAAATTATTGTAAAATTGTGATTTTAGGACATGGAGAGACCTAAGATTTGAAAAGCTTGTACAAATGTGTTTGGAAGTGTTTCCTCTCACAGCAAATGAACCAGAACGGTGTAAATGCTGCTCACGGGAAGGAAGTGTGGACTTGTCGGCTGGTTGTTTTGAAACTGGAGCAACAAGCCAAGGTCAGCGTTTCGCTCCGAGCAGCAGTGAGCCAGTACAGCCTGGCCAAGCTGCTAATGCCTACCCATGAGCTAGCGTCATGGTGGACGTGACAGGGATCTGTCTTCAAAAGGGACTTTAGTTTTCCAACACAGAGGTTGTGATTAAGACGTGAGTCTGATGGGTACTTCTGCAACCTTCACACATCCTGTGGACATCGACAGTTGGTCTTCCTCTGCCCGTCTCCGTTTCCGTCTGCTTCTGATCCCACTTTCACAGTTCAGACGTCGCCTGTCCCACATTTTGTTTGAGATTTGAAGCAGGAGCTGCACTGACTCAGGTCAAACCTGACAGCACAGAACATGCTGAGGTTACTGGTTTTCCTGAAATCCCAGAAGAACAGGCTTACAGCACACATCCTGTGGAAGTAGCAACACACACACACACAGCACCGCCTGCAGTTATTTCCCCTCTCCATACCTGAACCATGGTAGGTGATTACCTCAGACTCGTGTCGATGATTAAGAAGGCATGGAGGTGTGTTCCTGGATGGATGGATTTCAGCTATCTGCCTCTCCTCTTTAGGCCTCCAGACAGTTAAGCTGCTTCTCTTGTTGACACTTTGATACCGGCCCCACCTCTGCCAGCAGAACGCTGCTTCCAGACACTTGATTCTCATGACAAAAGCATTGCTTTCTGCACATCTGTCATGTCAGCGGCATCGTCTGTTTTCCTAGAGCGAAGCGGCGAGAGTGAGAGAACGATGTTTTGATGCTTTTGAAGTTGTTTTCATCTGCCTCAGCACAAACAGCTACCTGTTTTAGTCGACAAGGGAAGAAAACAATTTTCTAATGATTTAAAGCTTCTTATCCAGCTTTAAGGAAAGCAATTAATTCCCTTTCAGTCCAGTGTAAGCACTTTTGTTGTGAGCGGAGGCCCCTGACCACCCATCCCTCTGATTTACACCCCCTATTACTGTAGATTACAGGAACGCCGTCGCCTCGGTTTTATGGAGTAAAACAAGTTTTCCCGATGTTGAGCTAAAACCTCTGAGTTCTGCAGCCGCCTGAGCATCACTGGTGACGGGCCTCCGGTACACCGCATTCATCAAGAACAGCAGTGATTCTCTATGAACGCTGCTGTTAAACTGTGACTGATGTGTGTATTTATATAAATCACACGCACACACACACACACGCGCACACACACACACACACACACACACACACACACACACACACAGACAGTCGTTGAGCTGATGCCTTTATAAGTCTTGTCTGTGCCGACTCAGCCCCGCGGACGAGCTGATGAATGTAAATCCCTTCCTATAGCCGATCTTTTTTTCTTTTCCGCCATCCCCCTCTCACCCTCCTTGTATTCCCCCTCTTCATATGGATTGGAGCATTAAACCTGCTTTACGATGAGGCGCCACGGTGCCTCACTGAGTCAGGACTAGGGCTGGGGGGGCTTTAGTCGGTAGTAAAGGTGCAGTTTAGAGATGAAGCAGTTTTTTTTACGAGTGCTTTAGAGACATCATATCTCAATACCATAACTGCACAATGTGGATAAGTCATCATGGGGATGTCATTCATCAGAAAAGAGGATGTACATGGTTTTGTTTTCATTGATTTTTCTAAACGCAGCACTGATGGGACATTGTGCACCTTTGGTCATACGTACAGAACTATACCCTGACATTTTTACTGAATAGAAAACCACACAGAACTTATTAATGATGCTGCTGTGAGAAAAAGAGGTCACCAGCATCTACATGCGTTCACTCTGACTTAGTACTCAAGGATGCCCGTGGTTCAGGAGTGATGAAAACTTCAACTACTGGTGGAAATAATGACACTTTTCAGAACACTGGCGTGAAATCCTTAACAAGTCTTGGTTGGATCTCATGGCACTAACGAGATCTGCACAGCTTGACAAAAAGAGAGATGAAGTATGATCCAGCCTGCCTGTTCTCATCTCCATGACAACCACAGCCTGCTGAAAGTCACACTCACCTCCCACACCTGCTTCGGTATCAACCTCACCTGTTCCACCAGCTTCTTAAAGCCTCTTTCACACCGACCATCAGACAGATGTGAACCGGACTCCACAGCTTCCAGGCGGAATGCTGTAGGAAGCCAAAGGCTCCTCCCCTTCTGGCTGGCTCATGCGTCCCTGACCCGGGCTCTAAAAGTTATTTTTAGATTTGCTTCGCCTTATGCCCTGAACCACACACACACTTCAGTTTAAATGACAGATCAGGTGTTTGGACTACGCGTGTCACGTACAAATCGGACGTCACAGCAGAGTCTCTTCACCCCTGCGTAGCTGCTACTCACCACATGACCAGAGTTGTGGTGATTTTCTCCGCATGTAACGTTCCTTCTGTCATCCTGGAAGCAGGATGTGAAGCTAGCTCAGCTAATATTCTCCTCATCTCCGTGTCTGGTTAGGGTTGAGACTTGATGGTGAGGTGAACATTTGCAGTCCGTAACGTCTTCAACCCAAACCTAAAGGAACTTTTGCTGCCTGTTGAATGTAAGTGCTTTCTTGGCATCAAAATGCGTCTTTAATAATCACGGACATCATGGTTAAATCCATGGCACGTAACAAATGGGATCAGAAAATAACTTTCATCCTCTCATAGACTCCCATTTGTTTTTGGCAGTTACGGACCCAATTCAAGTCAATTCAATTCAAGTTTATTTATATAGCGCCAAATCACGACAAGAGTCGTCTCAAGGCACTTAACATAATAAACATTCCAATTCAGGTCAGTTCATTAAGCCAATCAGAAATAATGTTTCCTATATGAGGAACCCAGCAAATTGCATCAAGTCACTGAGCAATCCTCATACTAAGCAAGCATAAAGCGACAGTGGAGAGGAAAACTCCCATGGTCCAGAAGTAGATGGGCGTGACTTAAGCTCCACATTTACACCGGTTTGTATGTGCATGTGTGTGGAAAATCTCCACAACGCTGCTCACGAGTTAACGCAATAACAGCTCTGTGTGTAGGGAGGAGCTGGTGAACAAAAGCCATACTAGTTCTCAGAGCACGTCTCACTTCCTGTCTGGGTTATGTAAATTGCGACTGCATACAGTGTTAAATAATTAGAAACCATGTGGAGAGATTGCATCCAGTTCTGCTCCACACAGCAGCTGGTGTGAATGCTCTGACTGGACCCAGTGATTGTCAGTTGTGGTCCTTGTCCAATCTGCACTCTGTGTAAATGAGGCTCAAGTCCAATCCAGCCCAGTAAGTCCCTACCAGATTATAAAAAGCCATTTGAGTAACCTGATTCCTTACCTGATTTTTTGTTCTTGTCCCATGCACTACTGCAACTCTCTCTATGCAGGGTTGTGTCAGTCATCACTGCGTCGCCTACAGGTTGTGCAGAACAGCGCAGCCAGGTTCCTGACTGGGACCAGGAAACGGGACCACATCAGTCCGGTTCTGGCCTCCCTGCACTGGCTTCCGGTTTGCTATCGCTCACAATTCAAAATCCTCGTCTTTGTTTATCATTTCTTCCAGGGTGGTGGTCCCCCTATCTGGCCACTCTCCTGAACAAACATTCCGCATCACGCGATCTGCGCTCCTCTGACCAAGGCCTGCTCGCTGTCCCTCGTTCTAGGTGTTGTACTCGCGGGGACCGGGCTTTCTCAGTCCTAGCACCGTCACTCTGGAACCAGTTGCCACCCTCAGTTAGGCTGTCCCCCTCTCTGCCAGTCTTTAAGAGTCACCTAAAAACACACCTCCTCCGCTTGGCATTTCCAGAACATGTTTGATTTTTGCCCTCTTTTATGTTGAATTTATTTCACAGTTTTCATTGGTTCACTCTATCCATTGTTTTACACATTTGTCCTGTACCAGAATGTTTCATCTATTTTGTAATTTGAATTGCTTTTATTGTTGATTTATTCAATATATTTACCTACAACTGAACCATGTTCAGCGCTTTGGGCTTCCTGACAGGGTTGCGGAAGGCGCTTTATAAATAAAGCTTTGATTGATTTGAGACGTGACCATGTGTCCCCATGTAGGCAGATGGTAGTCTTTCTACTTTGGCAAGATGAGTCTCTTGGCCAACAAAGTGTGTAGAGCAATCAAGCTTAGTTGGCTTTTGTCCAGAGTAGAAGCTACTGTGACCCCTCCAACAAAGAGGTCAAAGTGTCTTCATGCACAGTGGTCCCACAAACCTCGGAGAGAGCCTCTAAACTGGACCTCCAACATCCCTGCAGTGTCAGGCAGTTTCAGGACACGTCCACATGTCAGGTCCAAGTCTGAGGTAGTCTGCGATGGGCCGATGCAGACGATGCACCACTTTGAACTGGATAACAGCGTGCCTCGCACAGATCGAGGACTTAAGAATGTTCCACAGGACCTTGGGCCAGATCGCCTCCGACAGTCCAACACCCAGGTCCAGCTCCCATTTCTGTTTTATAACATCCAGACTGGTCTGATGGTGTAAAGTCTGCTTAGAACTTTCCTACAAATGGTCCAACAGTCCAAGATCTCATCGAGAAGAGTCCAAGACAGGCCCAGGGGGAGTCAGAGGTAGATTAGAGTGTCTCAGACCTAAACAACTGTGGTCTGTGGATATGAAACTTGGAGTACCAGCATGAGCTGGAAAACAGAAGGTCAATGAGTTTGGAGCTAAAGAAAACTGTATGTTTAAAAGAGATTTCAGAAGTTTTAAAAGCATGCTGAGTAAATGAGCTCAAATGGCTGTCCTGCTGGTAGATGACACTCTTAGTGCATCGATTTTCCCTCTCTAAATACGTTTTGCAGAGTTTACTGCTGATTTGGGGTCAAGAGAAGAAGCACACAACTACATAAAGGCGGACATGATACTGATAGCCATTAAAGTCAAATGCCCCCTCCAAGTAGTTGCAAGCAAGCAAGCTATGACGAGGCGAGAGGAAATGATAACTCTGGTGATTACTAACACCATGGTGAGTTCTGATTGGAGGAGAAATGACTTTTGCCATTGCAACCATCTCATAAACCTTTCGTTAAATAACTCTGGCAAGCCAACAAGCCTGAGAGCAGAAATGAAATATCAGAAAAATAAAAAGCCAATAACTTCTGGTTCTTTTGATTTTCAGTAGGACGTTTGTAACATCAGTCTGAGATGGACACATATCAGAACATGCACCACCACTTTACTGGGAATGATTGCTGCCATATTGAATTCTGACTCATAAAAACTACAACCCAGCTCCAAATTTTCTACATCTTTTCTTTATTAGAAATCTGTTGCTGTACAAAAGATTTAACTTATAAAGGTTTGATATAAAACTGCCATTATTAGACCATGATGCATCCAATAAATATCCAACATCTACTATTTCACTGAGACTCCCTTAAGACCCTTTTATGGCCCACCTCACCTGGGATGACTGCCCTGATAAAAGTAAAAGATCAGCAGCAACATAGATGGTCTTTTCAGGGTCTTGGTGACATCTTTAGGGGTATTTTAACAATACATCGGGACCCACTTCACTTGTGATTGATCCAGGGTGGTTTGGAACATTTACAAAACCTCTAGAGCAAGAATAAAGTTAACAAACGTCAGTAGTTTGTAGTGGTGGCAAAGACCAACCCACGTTCTCGACATACTAATCCATACAGAACCGTACTCAGTCCTCTTTTATTTGCTTTTGAATAACAAAATACTAATCTTCTTTCCCAAGGTTCTCTGTGAGATGATCCCAGTCACCAAAATGCAACATCCTTTCATCAGAAAGACACAACCTGACCCAGAAATCCTTACATTCCCCTCTGTTTTCTACTCAGCAGGTCCAGTAAGAGTGTAGTAGTGGTAAACCCAGATGCATTTTTCTCAACTGTGAAGTTTCTCCATCTGCAGAAAGACTTAAACTGTGACTGGAGTACCAGAAACCTCCCTGATGTTGGAACATTTTGCAGATCTTGACAGCATCATGGAAACAAACATGCCCAGAGGTGATTCCTTTGATAGTAGCATGGTGTTTATATGGCTTGATGATTTAGTGGTTTCTCTGCTCCAACACACTTGATTCAGTGGATGAATCACCTGTGCAGCAACTCATCAGGCTCTGCAAAAGCCTGTTAATCACCTGTTGATTGAAATCAGGTGTGTTGAAGCAGAGTTGAACCAAAATGTGCTGGACACCGGACCTCAAGGCCTGGAATTGAATTGCCCTGCTCCCGTGCGGAGCTGCATCCTTATGTAGTTTGACTCTCTCACCCCACTTAGGCATGGTGCAGCAGTGGGCGTACGTGTAGCACTGCTGGCGGAGTGTGATGAAGGAGAGGGGAGAGCATCTGTGTCCTACAAGGCACAGATACAAAACGAAGCTGCATCAGTCATTGGCCTGTTGGTGAAGTCAACTACAGGTTGGTGCACAGAGAGAAAATGAGCACGGACGCTAGGTGCACAAGTTACAGCCACAACCAGCTTCCATTCAAAGTTACGTTCATGGTGTAACGTGATGAAGGAGCCATTTCTACCCTCTAACAGCGGTTTCCTTTTGACACAGTGCCAGAGTGCATGAAACAGCCTCAAGGTCATGCATTCGCTTCTAAACTGTTTACGTTCCAGCAATGAAGACAGAAGAACGAAGAATGAACTCTTTTCTTTTAATTAATCAAAGAACTCTATTTTAATAAAGCTAATCCATCAAAGTGTTGGTCAATAATAAGATGCGACCGACCTGTGAAATTAAAATAATTACTTTATTATGATCTTAGAAATGATAAGTCTGTGACTTTAAGGATTCCAACAGGACTCATTTCACGTAGTGTTAAAAAGACATAACACATTATTTTAACTGATCCAATCAGAATTTTACAGATCTGACGGAGGCGTTCTTCTGACGGGGTTTGGTAATTGTCATTCGACAATAAACCATAACATCCGAGGTATAAAACTATGCCACGTCAGCTCTAACGCCAGCTCAAATGCATTCCAGAGCAAGCGTCGGAGTGGCCAATCCGACCTTTTACTCTTCAACCGAAAGAACCAAGACAAGCTGAAAAATCCAGTCGCTATAACAACCAGCGGCAACAACAGCTCCTTTCAGAATAAAAGCTCCACAGACACAGGCTGGGTCTGAACAGACGCCAATAAAAGTGTCGTGTGCCGGAGGTAACTCAAGACGGGTCTGGTCGGAACCGCGGCTTCTTCTACCAGCTCGGTTTCCAAAGAGGGTCCGCTGGACCTTGGCATTCCTGATCCACCGAGGACTTCCACAAGGCAGGTAGATGCGACTTGATGGTTTCTCATGCTGTTTCTGAAACTAACCCAAGCTTATTTAAAAACAACACCTTCAGTTCCCATCAGAACTAATCGCTTCTTCGGATTTGCTGGTTCTGATTTACATGACACGTTTTGAAGTCAGCATAGTTTAATTGTTAGTAATAAAATTCTTAACTTTTAAACTTGACTCTCTCTATTCTGTTGTCTCTGAGTGAATACATAACGGTTACATAATCTCTGCATTAAAAAGATCCCATCTTCTGGTTTAAATAACCCTCGACCCGTAAGGTGGATTTTATATTCACTATGGAATCCCACGCCTTATGGCTCATTAAATAAAACGTAAGAACCTCTCATTTTCCTTACAATGGAAACAAACAGTCACGACCTGCAGCTGAAGGTTTGGATGGATGATCCATTAGCTGCAGTCAACAATGGGCCGCATCCTTCAGCCACTCTGTCATCTGTGGTGGTGGTGGTTGGGGCTTTTCTGATAACCACAAGTCTCTAAGAACCGTCTCACTGAACTCAAGTCCTCAATAAAAAGCAGATTTTCTCTGTTGGCCTAACTGTCACGGCTGCTCAGCATCGGCGGGTCCATTTCTTTGCCGCGTGAAACTTAAGGGGCGAAGGCAGCGTTGAGCTGGTTGCTGGTAGAAACACCCCCAGGCGTCCACTGCCGGTCCCGGCCACCATTGTTCAATAGGTGCTGGGGAAAGGATCTGTGTTGTTTCTGGGGATACTGGGACCATGAAGGTCTCAAAGGTCCACGTAACCTGGAGGATGTGGTCAGCTTCTTCAGCTGGACAAACCATGCTGCAGGGTCCTGCAGCCCAAACCCTGGACACTAATCAGCCGTGGCAGATGAAAACAACGAGGTCAGTTGATACCCAGCGGCAGCAAGTCGTACTTGAGTTGATTTGGCAGCGTTTTAACTTGTCGCCACGTTCACTCACAGGGTCACCAATGTGGAGAAGTCATGTCCCAACCCACTTCAACATTGGTCACAGTAATGCTAACCACAACAATGACTGGCAAAGCTAATGCTAGCCCAAGCTACTACTAACATCTTAGTTGGACGTGAGGAAACAACAGAGGAGAATGTTGGAACACCAATCACGTTCCAGGATGTTCTGGGAATCTCCAAACTGTGAATGAACTGATCCATATAGCGTGGGTCCTTCACAGACACAAGCTTAGTTTGTTAGTTTATTATAAGGTTGTATTTACCATTTACCAGGGCTCCTGGGCCACTTTGAGTCCCAACGAAACGTCATTTGTTCTCTGGATGCTTGGTGAACTGTTTCCAATTGTGAAAAAAAAACTCTTTCTAGGACTTAATTATCGTGTTTCTGGTTTTGGTGGTTCTGCTTTTCGTTTACCCCGTGACTGCTGAAAGTGCTTCCTAAACAAAGCTGGTGATGAGGAAGTCTTTGCATGTCTTTAAACCCTGACCCTACCCACCGTGTCTCCTGCCCTGCCGCTGGTGCTTCCACTTGTCCTCCCACCTCTGTCCCGTCCCACCAACTGGTCACAAGGGTCTGAATAGATTTTCTCAGCTTGAGTGTTTCTTCAGAGACAGAAGCACCAAGATGAGATGCCTTTGGCTGTTGTCCAGCTGGGTAAAGTGATTGAAGACGGACATAATGGCAAATGTTGTGCAGGGCTGGGATGGGATTGGAATGACCGGTGGCAGTTGAGCTAATGGTGGTGGCAGAGGAATAAATAATCCAGAGTGACAGTAAAACAGACCGTTTGAATGTGACCCTTGGTACAGTTTCTTTGAAAGCTGCAGTTCTAGGCCTTTATTATGTCACCAGGATTTAACACGCTGCAACAGAACGATCTCCCCTTTAACAGAGGGTTATGTGACCATAAGCAGCATAGAAATGTGACATTTCTTTCCCCCATCATGCCACATGAAGACATTTTAATCTGTAATATGGGATAAATGCTGTGGTTTCCATGCTGTGGTCCTTCTAGAAGCTGGGATGAAATAAAAAATAGTTTTTTAAATTATTTTACACGAATAAACGTTTTTTTTAGCTGTCAGACCAGACATCACATGCATTCTCCATCTGAGAGAAAGCTGAGATCTTCTGGGTTGATCAAGTGAGTGACACGGACTTCCCTTCAGCTCTGTGGATGTTGTAGAAGCGACCTGACAGGCTTTGTGCTCACGAGTCGGATACCAGGGATCTTCTGACACGTTGCATGCTTTAACCAGAATACTGAGATGTTCGCTGACAGAGGGGTGACTTTGACACAGAGCTGTTCTGTGGGTTTTAAAACACACTGATTACTGCTTGTGACTCTAATAGAACTGTGGTGACAACAAAAAAGGTTCTGTTTAACATGACACAGACACAGCGCCCAGCTCAGCTAACCAGGATTTGCTCGTCGTCCCAAGAACAAGGCTGAAAACAGGAGGTGAGAGGTCCTTTTCTGTCCCAGCTCCAACACAGCCCCATCACTGCAGGTCTTTAAGAGTCATTTGAAGACTTATTTTCATCGTTTGGCTCTTATGTAATATGGATTTTTAGATTTTTAGTCTTATCGTATCTGTTTTGTTATTTTTGTCCCTCTTTTACGCAGTTTTAATGTCTTGAGGTCTCTTCTCTTTAGTTGGTTTTATGTTATGTTCAGTGACTTGGGCCTCTGTAAAGGCAGTGGAAGGCGCTATACAAATAAAATGTGATTGATTGATACAGGAACCACAGTTTTCTGCCATGGTTCATAAGAATGCAGTTTGCATAAAGCCGCGGTTGTCCCTCCGAACCAGAGCAAGGCCAGACCTGGTTCAAGACTAGAGGCCTCATCTCATCTCACTCTGTGGCTCTTTCTCACGCTAAGGAATAAAAGCAGGGAGAATGGACTATTTCCAGTTCATGGCTGAGTGTTTCTATTAACACAAATGTGTGATCATGCCTACAGCTCATTATGTTTGCAGAAGAAATTAGCTGCACCCCAAAATCACCCCAAACCAATTCTGAACACTTCCGTCAGGGCGTGACCTCCTGGTGGATGGATTAGAAATGAACTGGCTGTGTGTGTGTGTGTGTGTGTGTGTGTGTGTGTGTGTGTGTGTGTGTGTGTGTGTGTGTGTGTGTGTGTGTGTATGCAGATCAGGTGTTTGTAGATCAGCTGGAGAACAGCCACTTCCATCTGGCCAACCTCCTCACGTTAACTACCTTGGCTTAGCGCATCAGGCAGCAGCTGTCCTTGTGGTGTAATGAGTTACCGACAGGCCCTGGTGAACGTTGGTGACTGACACTGATCTTAATGCATCACAAAGCTGAGTCAACCACTCATCTGTAGCCAGCCGGCATCCCTCCAGCTGTGATTTAACTTCCCACCCACTGATGGAAGTGTAGACCCACCAGTGGCCTGCTAACATGTGACGAGGTCTTTTGGAAGCCTCCATTTTAGCACCATGAACCCTAACCCGAAATCCTCCAAGGAGTATCCAGGCTTAAGTTAGTCACCACATTCGTTAGGAGGAGAGTAGAGATTAGAGAGTCCCTACAAGGACTCGGCTCTCATCGTTCACCTTGAAAACCTGTTCGAAAGATTCGATTCATTCGCGTCACGACAGGGGTTGAGAGTTCACCCTCTAAATGGAGGGTTGCTAGTTTGAACCCAGGCTTCTTCTGAGTTACGTGTGTCCTTGGGCAAGACCCTTCACTCATCAGTGTGTGTATGACGGTAGTGCATGTATGTGTGTATTTTTAATATTATTAGAGATGCTCCGATCCAAAAAGGATCGCAATCTGGAGAAAAGAAAATGGATTTGAGCTTTTAAAACGACAAACATGGGTTTTTAAATTCATCCTGATATAGAGATTTTCATATGGAACAACAATGGATTAGTTTCAGCTTCAACAAGTTCCTCTGCATCGGTATTCTGTGTTTCTTAGCAAAACCACGCGGTAATGTCACACTTTATGGCAGGTGGGGCTTCAGACATCCGGAAGCAGCTGTTAGCCAGCGAGCTAACACAGAGCTAACATGTCTCCTCCGGAGAGCTAAAATGTCTGCAGCTTGGTGGTATTTTAGACCGGACAGACTACCTTTGCGTCCAGCATTTCCTTTTGGGCGTCAACAAAGCAAATCACCAGTCTCCATTATTCACAGTTAGCCAGCCTGCCGAGGCTCCACCTGCCTGCCCCATCACAGGAACATGCATACTGCTGCACACCGAGGGGTAAACCACTTGGAATTAGAGCAACGCTGCTACTTTTGAAAATATTCACACTATTAACACGTTTTTTAATCGCTGTCCTTCCTAAACAAGTGAAAGTGAAGCTTAAAGGACAACTTGCATGTGTTCTCTTCTATTCTAACCCTCTCCTGAAATGCATTGCCTTTTTTCTTCTTATTTTAACGTTTTGCTGAAAAGTGTCAGATTGGGACTTGGAATCGGAACGGGAGCAAAAAAACCTGATCAGAACATAGCTAACCATGATTATCGTTATTTCTTGTCTGTTGGAGCGAGTGTGTACAAACAGGATAAAAACTTCCAGACAGTTTAGGTTTGGGTCAGATGGGGAGAACGCTTCACTGATTAAAAGAGACAAAACCACACTTAGTGCCATAAAAATGACTTCTTTTCTTTCAGCAGCGTCCATGTTACTGCTGTTTACTGCGTGTGTGTGTGTGTGTGTGTGTGTGTGTGTGTGTGTGTGTGTGTGTGTGTGTGTTAGGCAAAGTCCGTGATCCATGTTAGCTGTCTTCTCTGGCTATAATGGGCCAAGCCAGAAACCTGCTGGGAATCTGAAGTCTGACAGAAAACAATGCATATTCATGTCTCGCACACACACACACACACACACACACACACACACACACACACACACACACACACACACACACACACACCCTGTGGTGCTGCTGCCACCAGACCGTATGGACACTCAGCCTCCACCTTTAAAGTCTTCCTCGTCCTCCTTTATCTCCTTTAGAAACTTTCCTGTTCTCGTCTCTGTGCGTCTCCACTTTCTCCCTGCTGCAACATCCTTCTTCTCCTCTAACAGCTAATCTGCACGGTGCACATGTTAGCTGTTAGCTTTGCTTCTGTGAGGTTCTTCTCTTCTCTCTGACTGGCTCATGTTGTCTCCAGATGGTTGGGCGTCTTTCAGACTTCACATGATTCTTTTCTCTTTGAAACTGATTAAACAAAAGTGAGTTTCCAGAACAGCTAACAAAAATGTCACAAGCAGTATTTTCAGACCCTCTTCAGAAGGTGTAGGGGCGGTGAGAGGTGAGTTTGGTGAATCCCATCTAGGAACATGTCTGACTGCCGTCCCGCTGCCACGTCCTGCTCCGCCACTTTCAAAGTGTCCTCATAAGACATGTTTTGTCTGTCCTGTCCTCAGACACAGCCCACGGGCTGCATGGTGGTGCAGTGGTTAGCACTGTTGCCTCCCAGCATGAAGGTTGCAGGTTCGAAACTCGGCTGCGGCCTTCCTGCGTGGAGTTGTGTGTTCTCCCCATGCATGCGTGGGTTTCCTCCGGGTACTCTGGTTTCCCCCACAGATCACAACACGCCCTACAGGTTATAAATTGTAAGTTGCTTTGGATAAAAGTGTCTGCTAGATAAATAAACATAAACATAATAAACATAAACCTGTACCAGACCCAGGTACCGGACGCTTCCCTGGGGCTCTTGGTCTTCATCGGGGGAAACCCGCCATCTAACTTTTTCCTTATACTTGGCTTTAGGGTGTTAGGGTCAGGACCTTCTAGTTCCTGGGAACCCAGACAATCTTTGTCCTCAATCTCATTACAAAGTCAAGAAAGTTCTGGGTGCAAGTCTGGTTCTGCCATGGTTGGTCCGCCCCGGTGTCAGGCTGCCAAGGGATCCTCGCCTGAGACTGAGCCAAAAGACAAAGCTCATGATTTACATCCTCACCCACAGCTGGAGGATGTAGAGCAGGTATGCCCACCTCTGGTCCAGGAGAGCCCCTATCCAGCCTGTTTTAGTTGTGTCCCTGCTCCCACACATTGAGTCACCTGCTCAGCTGCTCACCAAGCTCTACAGAAGCCTGTTAGTCATTCAGATCAGGTGTGTGGAGACAACTAAAACATGCTGGATGGGGTTGGACACACCTGATCTAGAGCATGGCTGAATGGAAACAAGCTCAGGTACGAGAAGCTTGGGTGTCCAGGATGACACTGGTACCTTCTCCTGGAAGTGTGGTCCCTGATGTGCTTCCCTGAGCTGGACGGTCTGATGTAGACGGAAGTCACATGACTTGTTCCTTCAGCTTTGCGATTCCCTGTGACTTCATTCTGATTTCTGTTGTTTCTCTGGTCCAGACGTTTGGGACCTTTACCTTTTGGACGAGAACAGGAGAGCTTGTGCTTGAAAGCTCACCTCCTGCTTCACTGCCCAACTCACACGGCTTCAGACATCTTCTCTGACACGCCTGACCTTTTCTATCTCCGCTACTTAAACTTTGTCTTTCATATCCACTGCTGCTCCAGATATCCTAGCTCACACACATCTTTCACACATTTAATACACTCTCGTGTGACATCCTCTCCTCGGACCGTTTTCCGTGTTTGAATCTGTGGTTGTTGGAGTTTTTGTTCCGGACTTTCCCAGGGGAAGCTTACAGGTGTCCTCACAAGACCTCTGACTGACTTCTGGGAGTAAACTCTTCCGTTGCGTCCCTGAATGACCCTGCTCACTGGAGAATTTCCACTTCAGACTAACATAAATATGTGCGACGGACGGTTTGTGTCTCAGTAAAACAGAACAGTTTCCTCTCTTGTCCCTTTTATCCTCCGTGCCCTTCCTTTTATTTCCCTCTGTCCTCGTTTCCTGTCCAAACTTATTCCTGCTTTTCCTCACTTCTTTTACAACTTCTCTTCTTTGGCTTCATTACAAACGCTCCGTTTTTTCTTCGTCTGCCTTCAGGTTTGTGATTATTTTAGTGGCGGTCGCTCGTCGACTCTCTTCCTGCTTATGTGTACACGTTCAATAACACACTTTCTCCTTGTTTCTCTCTGAAGCTCCCCTCCATAGTAAAACCATAACAGTGTCAGGAAGTTTTCAAAAGAACGCCTTTCTTTTCTTTTCCTTCTGGACAGAAACGACCACATTGCTGCGACTGTGTTTGTTGGAAGAGTGGTTCTGGAACGCCGCGGGGAAACGACAGCGCCGCTTCCCAACACGGAACTTTTTCTTTTGTTTCCAAGCCTAAAACTTCTTGTGAATATTGCACTTTAGTTTTCAGCGGAGAAACATCAGTGAGGTTTTTAGTGTCTAACGTCTCCTAACAACACCCTAAAGCTCATGATCTCTACCCTGTAGCACCATCCAACTACAGTAAGGTATTATTCCAGACATTTGTGTTAAATAAAAAGCTCTGACATTTCAAAAGGAGTCTCTGTTACTGATTCAGGATCACCACTTGATGCCCAGGTGTGGGGCTGTCCCTCATCGCTGACCCCTGACCTTTAGGCATCCATATGCTCCTGCTGTCGTCCCCGTGCATCGTCAGATCATCACGGCCGGGACTCGTCTAGGAGACTGTGTGCTTAAGCTTAAATAAACCTTCTGTTTTCTACTTAAAATAACGACAACGTCTAATAAAAGACGACTTGCTGAACCTACTGGTCACCTAGCAACTCTAGCTTCACTCCTTCACTCAGCCTTTAATTAATGAGTAGGTGTTTGTGTTCAGAGCTGATGGAGCAGCTGTTTTACTCTCATTTAGTTTCATCTCCTCAGCTCCGGTTTCTCCTCGTGACCTTACTGTAGAGATAATTCTCCCTTTTAATATTTAAAAGGCTTTCTGATTAAATCCTGGCTGCAACCCCCCCCCCCCCCCCCCCCCCCGGTGTCCCGTCTGAAAACACTCACCAGGTACAGAGGGGCGTGGATGTGGTGCTGTGGTGGACCACGGCGGCTCAGGGGGGTTAAACATTGGTGACGCCTGTAATCCTTCCCAGTGTGGTTGTAGAGGTGAAGTACCGACGTGTGCTGGCTTTGTGTGTCCTGATGGCGGTTTTCACGCCGGGCTGATCGGGTTTCTGTGTGGACAGAAAGGAAAATAAACACAAAACAATCTTTTATTTAAGCTGTTATGTATGTTCAGGTCTAGTTGGCACATTTAGAGCAAAATGTCCTGTGAAAATATTCAAACCTGACGTTGAATTAAAGAACATTCTCTGACTTTGGGGGCGTTCCAGCTCATTGTTGCTGCTTGGAAGTTAAAATTTCAGAGTCTGGAATAAACTGAATGAAGCGGGAAAAGCAAATCTGAAAACACCAGTCACATAATCGCACCGGTAACATTTAACTATTCGTTTATTTATTAGCTTTGCTTTTTACTAAACCATTTAAGGCTGATTGTTGCTCTTTATGACCCAAGCTCTGTAACGTCCTCTTTGGGCAAACATGTTAGAAAATTCACTGAATTTGAGAAGTTCCTTAACTTAAAGATAATTGAATGTTTTTCACTCTGAATATTGACATTTGTGGTACATCCTTGTTTCCTATTGGAGGGTATTTGTCCACAGCAATGTCAGAGGTCAACAGAGTCCAGTATCCAGCAGGTTGCTGATGCCAGGAACATTGTATTCTTCCATGTAACAAAACAATTACATGCTTAACTTATCCAGCGGCACCATCTGGAAACAACCTCTCATGTCCACAAGGAGCTGCAACTTCCAAGGTCTACTGTAGAAGTCGAGACTTTACTCTGAATAAAATTATTCTTATTTGGTCTCAAAAATGATTTATTTCACTCTACAGGCTGTTTACAATCATATTCTGTGTTATCTACAATGAATATTCAATCTAAAGTAATTTATTAATGAATGAATCAACATAAATGTTTATTATTTCATGACTTGTTTCAGGTCTTAAATACGCTAATGAGTCCACTTGATGATTTTAGTAATGATTTATTATCAGTTACATTCTCATAGTAATATCAGTATATTAACAAATGAATGTTTAACAGATTTATTTAACAAAATAAGTGAAACCAGCATCTTCTGAGCGCCTCAGGAATGCGTGACGTCGAGGGTCTTGGTAATACACATTTCTCCGATCTGGCCGGTCCAAGTTTGTTTCTTAAAAGTGAAATAAGGTTCTGTTCTCCCCAGTTCAGCCAAAGCTCACAGCTCAGTTACCATCCCATGGGGAATAACCTGACCTTTCAGTGCAATGATTCTGGCAACATTAAGAACCATCACCCGTTTTTATTATTTGCTCAATCCACCCCCCACTCATCAGATGTGAAACTGTCCACCAGAAGCCACCTGGGATCTGATATCTTTTGACCAGTTGTGCCTATTCTGAGGGGCCCTACGACCTTCAGATACATCAGAAGCCCACTCACTCCCTTCCCCAAGACGGCTTTGCTTGCAGACCATTTCTCATTTATCAAGCTTGCTTTCGCACAAAATGGGGTCAGAAAACTGCGTAAGCAACTTTCCACGCAAACGTTGGGATTTATAAAAGAAAGCATAGCGGAAAAATGTGCGCAACTTTAAGCTGACTAAGGACCTGGCTTATGCACATTCTGGACATGGAGAGCACCTGCAATGCTGCTGCTGAGAAGATACAATTATGAATTCCTGCAGCATTACCACTTGTACTGCTTCATGTCACACAGAACAAGCCCGGGATGCCTCGTTGGACGCTTCGTCCAGAGTCACTGGGGGGAAACAACGAGATTTGGTTTTGTTTTATATTTTAATAACGGACACATTTGAGCTGTATTATAAAAGGCTTAAACGTTACCAGTCTCCTTTGTATGGTCAGTGTCTCCCTCCTTCTGCAGCACGATGCCATGCACGCTCGCCAGTCCGAGTACTGCTGAGATCCTAATGGCGAGCGGTGGGGGATCAGAGGTGCGAGGGCCTCCACCAGTGGCGGACACACTCTGGCGGTGGCAAAACGTTTTTGTTTTTTGCCTCCACCTTCAGATCGGACCATTTTTATATCCGCCACAGACCTCTCTGAAGAATTCAGCATTGACGGCTTCAGCAACGCTGTGCAACTCCCTGGATCTTCTCTTATTTGTTTTGCAAAAGCACTTCCTTTCATTTCTCCACCTCACCCACAGGTACCTCAATTTCTGCTTCGGTGAAATTGTGCTTCCTTGTGCGGTCAGGCTGCGCAGTGGCGCAGTGGTTAGAGCTGTTACCTTGCAGGGAGAAGGTCCTGGGTTCGCTTCCCGGCCTGGGATCTTTCTGAATGGAGTTTGCATGTTCTCCCTGTAAGTAAGTAAGTAAAGTTTATTTATATAGCGCCTTTCACAGATATAAATCACAAATGCGTGGGTTCTCTCCAGGTACACCGGCTTCCCCCCACAGTCCAAAAACATGAATGTTAGGTTGATTGGTCTGTCTAAATTGTCCTTAGGTGTGAGTGTGCATGATTGTTTGTCCTGTGTGTCCCTGTGTTGCCCTGCGATGGACTGGCTCTCTGTCCAGGGTGTACCCCGCCTGATTGCCCGTT
>SSNQ01034747.1:396335-419965 GCA_006942095.1 Nothobranchius kuhntae
ATTATAAAGTGTTGTTTCCCTGGATTAACCAAAGTACCTAGTTTCATCAGCAATCCAATAAAACCTCCTGAAAACTGTTGACCATGTGCACACATAGGGCCGTGACGCATCCTTTGGTTTCTGCAGGTGAGCATTCTTCCAAGCATTTAATCGATCTGTACACCAGAAGCTTGGAGCAAGGTCATTTAAGATGATTCATTATTACTGTACCATTCTGTGCTGAACTAAAAACTAACAGAATGACATTTTGCCCTTAACAGTGGTGGATCCAAGACGACAGCTAAGATACTCCTTCATTTCCAGCTTTCACATTCTCTCTTATCTAAAAGGAACAATAAGCTACACCAGCTCTAGCAATAGCCCCGATGGGTCATTAGAAATGTTTACAGATTATTATGGCGTTTCATGATAATTCCTAATAATTGTATGATGAACTCTAATAAGTGACAGTGTGACGTAGATCTGTGAGGCTTTTCTAATCCTAGAGTTTCACCGTCTGTTTTCTATCAGAAGCTACTGCAGGAGATAGGTGTAGGAGACTATTTTCATGTTCAGCCTTCATGAAACACTCAGAGTGACCCATTAGAATCAGAAATAATTATTAAAAATGGGGGGTTCAGTTCAATTGAACTATAAATATATTTTCACTGCAGTAAACAGACTCCATCACATCACAACACTTCAGTCTAATAAAACCTGTGTGTTGGGTCACATTTTCATTTCTAACGTCGACAGTCAAACACACCGCTGGAGCTTTGGTTTCCCTAACGTTTCCCATTAGATTCCCTTTTGGTGGTTTTCTAATTACCATCCAACTAGTGAATTTTATTAGTCTGCCTCCCTGCCACACCCCCACCCCCCCCACACATTATTATTATTATTGTTATTATTATTATTATTATTGCGATCATGCTTCTGGATGGTAAAAGCCACTCTCTGCCAAACTAATTGAAACACATGGAGTGGTGGTGAAAGGGGAAATGCATTAACAGCCTTAACATGGAAATCAATTATTGTTATTGCTGACAGACACAAGAGAGGAGTTCCATTAAAAATTCAGACTGCTGATGCACTTGGGTAATGACTGCTGACAGAGCCGTCCACTGTTTTGTGTCGCTGCCATTGTTGAACTGTCAAAGCAGAGGAGTCTACCAGATGCAGAACGATACGCCGAGACCCGCCGGAGTGACAGGACAGAGTCTCACCAGCACACCACACATACCCACGAGAAATTACAGACACTGGCTTCTTACATTCAGGGCAAAGTGTCAGCATGCAAACACACACACAGTCACATCCAAATAGATGTTAGATGGAGTGAGAAGAAGAGTCCAAATTCTCAGAGCGAGAAACCGTCACAGTTCCTCGTTTTCTTTGTTGTGTCTTTCACCCTGGTTATGAGACTCTGGGGCTCAGGACGAAAGCTGCTTTAAAGGCACTTCTACAAGCTGAAAACACACATCACACATGTCTAAAAGGAAGTTGGTGGAAAACAGCCTGTTAAACAACAATTTCATCACATCAAAGGTTCCTCGATATCTAATCTCTGGTGATTCATGAAAATCCACACAGATTAAGTATTTTCCTAATTTTAAAGGTGTGGAACAGTGAAACATTTGTAATGATATCTGATTCTAACGGGTCACTCTGCGTGTTTTCATGCAGGCTGAACATGAAAATAGTCTTCTACACCTATCTCCTGCATCAGCTTCTGATAGAAAACCGACGGTGAAACTCTAGGATTAGAAAAGCCTGACAGGTCTTCATCTTCATGAAATCACCCATCTTGACTCACGAGGGAGAAGGTTGTTGTCGGTTTAGCATCCAGGAAACGGCAGAGAACGTCTCAGCTGGTAGAAGCTAACTGTTAGCATTAGCAACTCCACCACACAGCAGAACTCCTCCCGGCTTGTGTTATTTGTGAGATAAAACATCAACGTTGCAGAACAAACAGAGTCAGTGGTAGAGTTGTGTTGCTGTTAGCCAATCAGAGGAGAGATGTCCACATATCAGGAAATAAGACTCCAAATCCTGCCGTGTTAAGGTCTCCTCTGATGTGGCATTCTGCTATTTCCTGACACAAGCACATCTGAAGCTTGGTGTAAAAACCTGGTAGTCTTTCACACGGCACAGTAATCATGAAGCAGCTCTCAGCTTCACATATGTTGGTGACCCCTGCTGTAGATATACGTCTAAAACTGATAAATGATTGGTGTCGACTCTAGTCAAGATAGCCACTGTAGTTAAACAACGTTTGCTCAAAACAGTTTCTATTAGTCTGTAGCATGCCCAAAGGTCAAGTATTCACATAAAAAAATAGCAGAAATGATCTTTTAATTTGCAGACACAAACTCCGTCACACATCCAGGCACGCATCACATCTGTCTGGCCTCCAAACAAGAAAGGCAAGGATCTACAACGTGCAACCAAATAAGTTAGCCATAATAAGTGCTTTCGCTCCGAGTGGATAGACCAGCACAAATTGCGTCGGATGGTGTTTTTATTTAGCTTGTCAAACCGTACAGCCACATTTATTTTACGACCCAGACTCCACAATCTCTCTCAGATACGTAAGAAAGGTTCTGCTAAAATATCTAGCTTCCATCCCATCATTCATCATCTGTTATCTATACAACCATCATTTCATTCATACTTTGTTATGTACAATCATTTAGTTTAGGAAAATATAATTCAAATTTTTTAATAAACTGTATTCTGGACTCTGTCTGAAGAAATACGAAGTGTGTGTGTGGTCCCTGAATAAGTCAAATAAACTAAAGTCTTCTGATTAAACATTCAAAAATCAATCAGACTGATATTTTATATTTAAATGGAATTATCACATCTTATTGATCATTTAATGCATTGACCCGAATGTAGGATGACCCTGATTATAAGACGACCCCTGTCCAAGACTAATCTTCAGGAAAGGACCTGCCGACTCCCAGAACATCATCCTCACTGCCATCCAAGACATCCATACATGCAATGTTGGACGCCTCTGCTGAAATGACCACAATCATCTTAAAGTTTGCATAACTCTGCCTTATAGCTTGTTAACTTGCCCCACTGTCGGTCCACTCTGCTCCGGTCCTCTCAACTCCATTTTTGTGTCCTGTTGAGAACACTGCCTGGCGCCCTCTGCTGTTGCGGGCGTGTAATGGTTAGACTCCGATTATAAGACAACCCCACATTTAAAATTACTTTCAATGGAAAAAAAAACAACGTTTTTTTCTAAACCCTTTAAATTCGATCTATTCAAGGGCGAATGTCCTACTTTGTCTTATTTCTTAAACAAATTAGTTCTGTTTTGTGTTTGAAGCCGTGTGTTTGCAGGCCGTGTCTGCGGCTGGACTGAGCCTGTTCTGGGCTTGAGTCAATTTGAATTAAGGTCATGGTTCTGGGGCTCCATGACCTCCTCAGATCTGCTCCCTGTAGGCCTATTGAGTCATGAAGGAGTCAAAATGACTGGTGGAGTGAAGATCGGATTCGGCGGAGGAATAATGTCCACTTCTTTACCATTAATAAAAGATGACATTTGCTGTAAACATAATAAATACAGTATATTCTGAAATGTAGGAGGATTTCTTTCAGCTCATCGATATTGATGTGTGAAGTACCTATGCCTGTAATAGACCTGGATAGTATTACCTTCTAGCATGTTATAATACATTGACATGCAGAGCTACTGACACATGGGAAGCTCAACTTTTAGGGAATACTCGTGATGCTGTGTGTCATTACACTGAAGAGCAAAGAGTGAAAATAGGAAGAAACCAGAAAGGAGGTGGGAGTGCAGAAACAGAACATCGCTGATGGGAAACCTGGATTCTACTGGGGTTGAGTAATGCTAGGCATGAGTACATGCTTCAGGTGGAACATGTTTTATGACTAGGTATCAGGGTAACTCAAGTGTCATGGTCCAAGGGCCACTCAACCAAACGACCTTGGGAAGCGAGTTCCTGTCCGGGGGGATGGGTTGCTGGCAGTTCTTCACACACGCCTTTAAGTATAGTAAAACACCCCTGCACACCAGCTCCGTTCCTACCCCTCCCGCTTGATGGTTGGACCGTGGGTAGGGGGTGGGTGCACGCGCGGTTCGGGAGCCACCTGTTGCGTAGCGCTGGTGTAGATGCTGGCACTGCCTGTCTCTGAAAGATTACACAAACACAAATTGTTGGTAGGATCAACCATCACGGTGCAGCGATGTAGTTCGACTCACAGCCAGTGGAAAACAGTGACCCTCTTTGCTGCCCTCATCTAAATGCTCTAATTAATGATTACCATTTATTACCCTGGGACGTTCAATTCAATTCAATTTTATTTATATAGCGCCAAATCACGACAAGAGTCGTCTCAAGGCACTTCACATATTAAACATTCCAATTCAGGTCAGTTCATTAAGCCAATCAGAAATAATGTTTCCAATATAAGGAACCCAGAAAATTTCACCAATCCTCATACTAAGCAAGCATGCAGCGACAGTGGAGAGGAAAACTCCCTTTTAACAGGAAGAAACCTCCAGAGAATCCTGGCTCAGTATAATCAGCACACACACACACACACACACACACACACACACACACACACACACACACACACACACACACACACACACACACACACACACACAACAAAGTAATGTGTCTACAGTTATATTGTGATTTCTTAGTAAATATTCTATTTGGTGAGAGATAAACTGTATTGTATTTATCCTAGTGGATCTATAATTAAACGGATAAACTAGCAGTAGCACATCCAACGTAAAGGAAAGCAAAAAGTTATTATCAGGAGAGGGAGAATGTTTAAGTGGTTAGCAGCAGTGTGCCAGACGATGGCCCCCTCCATGAGGCCACCACAACTCAGCAGAACATCATTGTAGCTTCTTCTGGGGAGAAAAACACTTACAGAGAAAATAAAGTTAACAGCTGAAATTGCAGAAAATAATACAGTTAAAGAGCAGATTGTAGAAGAAAGTAGTAGAGTGTGAAAAGTGGTCAGTGTATCCTCCAGCAGTCTAAGCCTATACAGCATAACTACAGAGATAACTCTGGAAAATCTATCCTATTTAGATGGAGGCATGTTGGAGGCAGGGCAAGGGAGAGCCGTCTTTACCGACTGTACACTCCACCTCCCTCTACTCCTCCACTTGTCCAGATTTAGGCTAACATCAGATTTTAACCATAGGCCCTATCAAATAAAAATGTTTTAAGCCTAGTCTTAAAAGTAGACAAAGTGTCTGCCTCAAGGACTAAAGCTGGGAGCTGGTTCCACAGGTGAGGAGCCTGATAACTAAAAGATCTGCCTCCCATCCTAATTTTAGATGTTCTGGTAACCACCAGTAAACCTGCAGTCTGAGAGGGAAGTGCTCGGTTAGGAAC
The DNA here is from genome assembly GCA_006942095.1 of Nothobranchius kuhntae. NCBI lineage: Eukaryota > Metazoa > Chordata > Actinopteri > Cyprinodontiformes > Nothobranchiidae > Nothobranchius > Nothobranchius kuhntae. Next base: position 401,717 of record SSNQ01034747.1, read on the forward strand.
GCATGGAACTATCAGATCACTGATGGATGAAGGAGCTTGATTATTAAGAGCTTTATATGTGAGAAGAAGGATCTTAAAATCTATTCTGAATTTAACAGGTATCCAATGTAGGGAAGCTAAGACAGGAGAGATATGATCTCTCTTTTTAATTCTCATCAGAACTCTAGCTGCAGCTTTTGGACAAGCTGAAGACTTTTATCTACATTCTGTGGACTTCCTGAGAGTAATGAATTACAGTAATCCAGTCTGATGTAATAAATGCATGAACTAGTTTTTCAGCATCACTCCTGGAAAGGATGCTTCTAATCTTAGCAATATTCCGAAGGTGGAAAAAGGAAATCCTACAAACCTGTTTAACCTGGAATTTGAATGACATGTCCTGGTCAAAGATAACACCAAGGTTCCTGACTTTGTTCTCCGAGATTAATGCAATGCCATTTATGTCAGGTGATTGACTAAGCAATTTCCTTTTCTGGATTTCAGCTCCAAAGGGTCTTGTCTTGATTTAAAAGCAAAAAGTTTAGAGTCATCCAATTTTTTATGTCCTCAAGACAAGCCTGTAATCTACCCAACCGATTAGGTTCATCAGGGTTAATGGATAAATAAAACTGAGTATAGTCAGCATAACAGCGGAAGTTTATCCCATGCTTTCTAATGATTTTACCAATTGGGAGCATATACATAGTAAAAAGAATTGGCCCAAGCACTAAACCCTGTGGTACTCCACAAGTAACCCTGGAGTATGAAGATGATTTGTCATGTATATTTACAAAATGAAATCTGTCAGACAGGTAGGATTTAAACCAGCCTAGTGCTGTTCCTTTGATCCCTACAACATGTTCAAGTCTTAGAGCATTAGTGTTTAAATGCTCACATACTTGGATGGCCACTATTTTCTCCAGGACTTTGGATAAAAATGGAAGGTTAGATATTGATCTATAATTCATTGGGTTATCTGGATCCAGAGAAGGCTTCTTAAGTGAAGGTTTGATTACAGCAACCTTAAAATCCTATGGGACATATCCATTTACTAGGGATAGATTGATTATATCTAGAATGGGGGCTGAAACCAAAGGAAATGCTTCTTCAAATAATTTGGTTGGGATTGGATCCAAAATGCAAGTTGAAGGTTTAGATGAAGCTAATATTTTTGATAAATCTGAAAGCTCAACTGGATCAAAACGGTTCAAGTACAGATGAGGTTCTACAGTCACCTCTGATGCTGCCTCACTTACTGAGGAAGAAGAAATCGCATTAGGGAGGATGCTAAAGATTTTGTTTCTAATAGAATTAATTTTACTTGTAAAAAAATCCCTTGAAGCCATTGCTGCTGAGGGCTAAGGGAATAGATGACTCAGAGCTATGATTCTGTGTAAGTTTAGCAACTATACTGAAAATAAATTTAGGATTATGCTTATTCTCCTCAATTAATGCTGAGAAATAAGCAGTTCTAGTTTGTCAAAGCTTATTTTTATAAAGCACAAGACTATTTTTCCAGGATAAGTAGGCCTCCTCACGGTGCGTAGAGCGCCATGTTCTCTCCAATTTCCTAGAGTTTTGTTTTAAGGCTCGTAAATGAGAATTTTTTAAAGGGGCAACATCATCTAATGCCACACGTAAAGAGGAATTAACATGATGAACTAAGGCATCAATTTGTGAGGGGCTAGAACTGAAAATATTGCCCTCTGCTACATTCCTCTGAGATGCTGAGGACAGTAAAGATGGAACAGTTAATTTAGAAGATGCAACAGCGTTGTCAGATAGAGACCGACTATAGTGAAATTTACTTTCATTTCTCGAGAACTCAGTTATAAAAAACTCAAATGTTATCAGAAAGTGGTCCGAGAGGACTGGATTATGTGGAAAGATCGTTATTTCCTCACACGCTATGCCATAAGTCAGCACAAGGTCTAATATATGATGGCAGGAGTGGGTGGAGCTATGTATTCTTTGAGTAAAACCAATTGAGTCTAAGATATTACTAAAGGCTACATTGAGGCTATCATTTTCAATGTCCACATGAATATTTAAATCCCCCACTACAATGACCTTATCAGTATTTAGCACCAAATCAGATAAAAAATCAGAGATCTGATCTAAAAACTCAGAGTAAGGGCCTGGTGGACGATCCAAAACTACAAACAAGAGTGGTTTTACAGATTTGCAATCTGGATTAGGAAAACTAAGAATAAGATGTTCGAACGAACTGTAGCTATTAATTGGTAAGGGACTGATTAATAAATCCGAATGAAAAATGGTTGCTACTCCTCCTCACCCTGTACTTCGAGCAATATGATGATTTAAATAATTTGAAGGAGTCGACTCGTTTAAGCTAACATAGTCCTCTTGCTGCAGCCAGGATTCCGTGAGAGAGAGCAAAGAAATCTGATTATCACAAATCAAGTCATTAACTAACAATGTCTTAGAAAAATTGATCTTATGTTCAACAACCCACATTTAATTTTTCTAGTTTTCTGCTCAGTTGAATTTGTTCTAATATTTATGAGATTTCCATGATTTGCTTTATTAAGCCTGATTTTTAATCTGTGTGGTTTTGGCCATGGGCAGGACACTGTCTCTATGGGGTAGTGGGTGGGTAACAGTACAGAAGCTGCAGAGGGGTGGGTTAAACTACGACTCTGCTTCCTGGTCTGGACCCTGGGTTGTCATGGAGGACTAATAAAACTGGTCATGTTCCTAGAAAGAAGAGCTGCTCCATCCAAAGAGGGATGGATGCCGTCTCTCCGCATCAGACCAGGTTTTCCCCAAAAAGTTTTCCAATTATCAATGTAGCCCACGTTGTTTTCAGGACACCACCTAGACAGCCAGCTGTTGAAGGACAGCATGCGGCTAAACATGTCGTCACTGGTCTGATCAGGCAGGGGGCAGAGAAAATGACGGAGTCCGACATTGTTTTGGCAAACTTACACACTGAAGCAACATTAATCTTAGTGACCTCCGATTGGCGTAATCAGGTGTCGTTACCGCCAGCGTGAATAACAATCTCACTGTATTTACGCTTATCCTTAGCCAGCAGTTTCAGATAAGATTTAATGTCGCCCGCTCTGGCCCCAGGTAAACATTTAACTATGGTTGCTGGAGTCTCTAATGCCACGTTTCTGACTATGGAGCTGCCAATGATCAGAGTCGGCTTGTCAGTGGGTGCATCACTGAGCGGGGAAAATCTATTAGAAACGTGAACGGGTTGGTGGTGGCCCACGGGCTGGGTTCTATGCTTCCTGCGTACCGTCACTTAGCCGGCCTGAGGTCCCGGCTGCTCGGGTTCTGCTGGAGGATCGCTGCGGGGTGGTTCTGAGCTAGTTAGCCCCTCGCTAGCTAAGTAGCTATGTTTACGGGTTTTTCAACAGCGTGGAGCCGGGCCTCCAATTCCGACACCCTCGCCTCCAAAAGTGCAAAAAGTGCTACATGACAAAAGTGCTACATTTATTACACATACCATTATCACTAAAGGAGGCAGAGGAGTAACTAAACATCTGACACAGAGAGCAAGAGATAGGAGACGGAGAAGCAGAGACAGAAGTAGCCATAGCCGTGCTGAGGCTAAGCTAACTGGACGAGCAAACTGTTCAACACCAAATAAACTGCGTGTGAACTCAAATGGTTCCCTAAAAGCTAGGTGGAACAACAGAAAATGTGTGTTTTAGCGTGCTTTTGTGCTACAATAACTCAGAGATATCCAAGTACAGAGAAATTAAATCAGTTTTAGTGAGCCCCAAACACCAAACAGCTACACGTAGTGCAACACTGAAAACAGGAGACAGGAAACGCCTTACCGCCAGGTGCAGCTTAGCTCAGTTCCTGCTTCCTTCTACATTCTAGCAGATTTTCCAGCAGATGAGGGTTTTGTCTAAGTCAAACACAGTAAAATAATAAATAAGACATCATGAACATAATTATACCATGAACGATTTGGTACAATCCTGAAAATATTGTGTGAGATCCCTAAAGATCTCCTGTAGTCTGTTAGCATTTGTGCTGTTGAGTTTGGGCCATTTTGTGATTTCTCATGTCGATTGGCAGTCACCATCAATTCTAATGATTACACACATCAATCAGCTGTATATGTGATAATAACTTTTTGCTTTCCTTGACGTTGGATGTGCTACTACTAGTTTATCCGTTTAATTATAGATCCACTAGGATAAATACAATAAAGTTTATCTCTCACCAAATAGAATATTTACTAAGAAGTCACAATATAACTATAGACACATTACTTTGTCTTTTTGTGTGTGTGTGTGTGTGTGTGTGTGTGTGTGTGTGTGTGTGTGTGTGTGTGTGTGTGTGCGCGCATGCTCTGTCTTCTCAATCCCCAGTGAGTCGTGGTGGATGGCTGCTCATACTGAGCCAGGATTCTCTGGAGGTTTCTTCCTGTTAAAAGGGAGTTTTCCTCTCCACTGTCGCTTTATGCTTGCTTAGCATGAGGACTGCTGTAAAGTCACTGACACTAGTCAGTGACTTGATGCAATTTGCTGGGTTCCTTATATAGGAAACATTATTCCTGATTGGCTTAATGAACTGACCTGAATTGGAATGTTTATTATGTGAAGTGCTTTGAGACGACTCTTGTCGTGATTTGGCGCTATATAAATAAAATTGAATTGAATTGAATATGTTCGTTACTGAGATTCTGTCCCGAGTTGTTGGGCTTATCCCTCCCTTCCGCCAGACGCGTGAGCGTGGTGAAGCAGCCATCCGCTGCTGTTATAGTGGACGGGTTCCTTTCCACCAGCTTTTGGGCTTTTCTTTCACTCAAGAGCAGATAGAGGTACTTAAGTCCTTTATTTAGAAAAAGGACATATTTGTGTCTTCTTCAACAGCGTATGGTGGACCGCCCCATTGACTGATATCTGTAGTGGTGAGTACATCACGTTGTTCATTGTCCAATAGCATGTGGAGACAGTTGGAAAGGCAACCATAGATCCCACCCCACGACGAAGAGCCGTTAACGGGTTGTGGCCAGACTATGTTCACATATACGGGGATTGTGAAGCTAGGGTTGAGCAGTGTAATGTCCAGAAATGGTCAATTTTCACCTACAGATTGACCTACATGCCACTGGTCATCTGCAGACCTAATTCCATTCTCCAAGGTGGATTTTACACTCTATCTTCCGGCAAGCCCAGAAGGATACTGCAACCTTGTTGACATTTCAGGAGGAACACATTGTCAGTCTGTGTTCCCAAACAAAGCCTTCTTTGATAACACTGCAGGAGAGCCCACTCTCTGAATAAAGTGAACGTTTTCATGAAATGAAATTAACAAATGTTACATGGATAATAGTAATGTTTTAATTGATCTGTGCTTGAATTACTGAAAGTTGAAATGAAATGAATTATTACATTGAATGATATATATATATATATATATATATATATATAGTAATCAGTAATGTTTGATATGACAAGGCAATCATCATCTACACTCAGACAGAAGGACAAATTGAAGTTAAGTTAAATTCATGACACATAGATGTTTCCTTACCCCAAATCAGAGCATCTCAAAGAAGGCGTGATCTTCTGAGGTTTTCTTGGTTATATCCCTTAACATGGCACGTTCCGATTGGCCAAGATTTCAGAATATGAGAATATTAAAACAGAGCTCACAAGATGGCCACTCAGTTCTGGAGAACGCTACGGAACGGCCATCCAGAGCAAAGCCTCTTTAACCCTGAGCATTTTTGGCCAGCTGCCAAAACCCTGCTAATAGCTGCCTACCGCTTACACAGCACACGGTTCCTGCAGAACAAAGCTGGTATTGTTCTGACTCCCTTAGAGTCTTTCTAGACGCAAACGGTTCCATCCATCTGTTGAGACCTGCAAACATCTCTGGACTGGAGAGTCGGTGCTGCAGTTATTCTACACACCTCGGTGCCTAGAGGTCATCTGACCTCGCCGACCTTCTGATCCACGAAAAGGGCTTCCAAAGGGCGAGGTAGACATAAAGATAGTGTCTGATGCCTTTTTGATAAGAATCAACTTCATAGCTTAACGCAAACCTAATTATTTTCTTTTTACATCCAGAACTCAGTTCTTCTAGATACGAAAGTTCTGATAACATCACATTCACATATAGTCACCATACATCACATTTCATCCACCTAGATCCATCCATTACAGTAATATTAGTTAACTTGTCATGTTTTTAATTGTTGGGAAAATAAATTCTTATTTTTTTATAAACCTGACTCTCTTCTTGAATCGACACGAAGTGTTCTACAATCCCTGAGTAAACAAAGAATCCTAGACTCTTCTGATTAAACATCCAAAGACCAAACATGTTGATATTCTATATTTATATAGAGTATCACAGCTTATTGGTCATAAGTAAAGGTAATATATTAAGCTTTTAAAGCACTACATTTGCCACTGGTGAGGAACCAGCACCACATGCATCACTCATGAGTCATCCTGACAGCACAGCTTAGCTCATATCTCTTTAACTGAGATTTAAACATTTTAGTGTCTGCTGACATTAACTGACTGTGGCAGCCATCTTGAGTTGGGTAAATCCATAAATCCAAGTGAAGGTTTTCTAATAGTAGTTGTTATTGCCTGAGTCTGAGTGTGTCTGTTTGAATAACTGGATGGATTTTCTTGTAACTGAGTGGAGGGTCTTCTGACAGACCCATTTGTTATGCCTGCTACGGCCACGGCCGCCTTAATGCACGGGCCAACCGGGGCCGTGGCCGGGGGCCTATGAGGTTCAGGGGCCCGTCATTCCAGGTAAAAAAAAAAACCCCAACAAAACACATCTTTATTATTCGTCAAGTTTTCAGTCAGTAGTCTTAGATGCGCATTTAAGGCAGCTGATTGATCCAAAGTACAAGTGACCTACTCGCCCACGTGACCTCCGGACCATGAGCTGACCAATCAAACAATTTATATGATTTCAGGACGTGTTCCTCTGGATGTGAGGAGGAGGTGCTCTGGACAACCATTTTTGTCCAGTAAAAATATAATAAAGTGTCGATAATTTCACAACATTTTATCTCAAGTCTGTTGATCCATTTGGTTTGATTGTTGAACGTCATCACCGATGAAACAAGTTCTAGTTTAGCTACGTTTTAGTGGAGAAAATCCTTTTAGTTCAGTGCTGATGTTCGGAGCACAAACTGAAGAATAAAAGAAAGACCTGTCACAACTCCACACTTCAGGTTACTGGAGGGATAACAGCTGTATCTTCAGCGGTTCTGGTCCGTCTGACCCGGCCAGACTCAGACCAGACGACTCCCAAACTTCTCCAGTAAAAAGTCTGAAAGTTCCTTTTCGACAATGGCAGTGAACTGGATTTCCCTCCATCATCAGCAAGTGTGCTGTTGAGATTAAAATCTAGTTTGGTGAGTTAGTCTACTATTAATCTGCTGTGTGTGTGTGTGTGTGTGTGTGTGTGTGTGTAACTTTGCAAATGCACTTATTGACCTATAGAAATTGTGTTCTGGCAGATTTGATATTTTGCTAAGAGCTTCAGCAGCAGAAGTTCAGCCTTAATGTGGGACACCACAGTAGGACGGGTCTTAGGGCCATAATATAGAATAATAATAACACACTTTATTCATCAAGTTCTTTTCTAAACACTCAGATGCTGTAAGAGTCCAGATAAAACAAGCATATGACACAAACATGACAAGTAGACTTTTAAACAGTTTTAAAATGAGTCTTGAGAAGAGTTGTGAGTGTGGAGAGGTCAGCAGGTGTGGAAGGGCTGTAGAAGCGAGTTCCAGAGGGTGGGGGCAGCAATGGAGAAAGCTGCGTCTCCCCAGCTTCAGAGCTTGATCATAGGTGGGGGAGGGAGAGGAGGGAGTGGGATGGGCCACAGTGGTGGAGCAGGTCAGGTTATGGAGGTCTTGTGATGATCTGAGTGAGAGGAAGCCAATGGAGGTGTTGAATGGACAAGAGAGATGTAGTCATTGGAGCAGGTGTGGGTTAGGAGATGCTGGATGTGTTGAAGGCTGGTGAGGGCTTTGGACGGGATACCACATAACAGGGATGGGGAACCCTGGTCCATCGAGGGCCACTATTCAGCATGTTTTAGTTTCAACTCTGCTTCAACACACCGGATTTCAGTCAGCAGGTGATGAACAGGCTTCTGCCAAGACTGATGAGCTGCTGAACAGGTGAATATATCACTGAATCAGAAGTGTTGGAGCAAAGATATGCAGGACACCGGCCCTCGAGGACCAAGGTTCCCCACACCTGCCTTATAAGATACTGTTGTATTAAGCCGGGCGTACACTGTGCGACTTTTTCACTCGTAGCACTCAGCTTCAGCTCAAACTGTACGACTTCTTCGCAGAGCAGATCTCACGAGTCATGCGCTCAGACTGTACGACCCAGTTCTCAGATGCGACCTGACTGCTCAGACTGTGCGTCTGGTAGCAACACGTCGGCCCTAAAAATATGCTAAAAATAGCCGTTTTTACTCAACACGTCAGACCTTTTTGTCTTGTCTTGCCTGTTGTCCTTCGGGAGAGCTGCAGGAGGACACACAGGGATTTATGGGGGTTGGATGAGGAAAACGAAATAAAGAAAGTAAATCTGTGTTTAGTGATCAGTTTAATTTGACATGAACACGACAAACACGCTTTCTTGACAATCTTTGTGAGTAAAAAAACGTGTAGAAACAAAAACGAACAGCGTGTGTTATTAGGGAAATAGCGAGCGACCGGCGTTGATGCAGGATTGCGCATGCACCGTGAGCGGTTCTGATACTGTTTGGGTCGCAGCTGCTTGCAGCGCCGCTTCAACAGTGCGATACCCTCACGAGCGAAATATTAAACACGCCAGAAGTCCGTGCGAGCTCACAATTGCTGATCGGTAGCTGGTCACGTGGTATTAATCGCCTCTCTTAACCCCCTGTACACTACNAGAGAGAGAGAGAGAGAGAGAGAGAGAGAGAGAGAGAGAGAGAGAGAATTTGTATTCTGTCAAAGTTGTAATATTACTTCAGCCACTCTTGAGAGGAGACTCCAGGTAAATATAGACTTGTGGGTGTAGGTATGTTCAAGTTTAAAAAGTTCTTGCCTCATTAATGTATTGTTTATTTTTTTCAGCATTTAATTGACAAATTATCCTTTGAAATAATTAATTGATGAGTTACATAATTGTCCATTTAGAATTGTTGAATGGACTGAGTCAAGTTTGGTGCACTTTATATATTTCAAAACATGTTTTTTTTATTTTAATGATGCATATAAATAATTTAAATGTTAATTTAATGAAATAGTTCTATTTTTTCATTACCTCGCCCTTGTTTTGACAAAAACGGGACCTTACTGGATAATATCATGAAGAAACTATTTGTTCACAGTACTTGGCTCAGTGAGGATCTGTGTACCAAAGGAGGAGATACTCAGATATCTGTCTGCAGATTGTTACAACCCAGACTGGAAGTGGTGGGCTGTAATAAGAAAGGAGACCAAACAGAGGAGTGGGGGTTCAACAACTGATTTATTTAACCAAAGTAAGGATTTACTTGAACATAATTATACCATGAACGTTTTGGTACAATCCTGAAAATATTGTGTGAGATCCCTAAAGATCTCCCGTAGTCTGTTAGCATTTGTGCTGTTGTTGAGTTTGGGCCATTTTGTGATTTCCCATGTCGATTGGCAGTCACCATCAATTCTAATTATTACACACACCAATCAGCTGTATATGTGATAATAACTTTTTGCTTTCTTTGACGTTGGATGTGCTACTACTAGTTTATCCATTTAATTATAGATCCACTTGGATAAATACAATAAAGTTTATCTCTCACCAAATAGAATATTTACTAAAAAATCACAATATAACTATAGACACATTACTTTGTCTTTCTCTCTCTCTCTCTCTCTCTCTCTGTGTGTGTGTGTGTGTGTGTGTGTGTGTGTGTGTGTGTGTGTGTGTGTGTGAATTAGGTCTTAGTGAAGTTTAGGAACGATCTCATCACTAAAATGAATGGAAGTCATTGATGTCCTCACAACAAATGCAAGTCAAGAGTATGTACGTGTGCGAGTGCATGCATGTGTGTGTGTGTGTGTGCGCACACATGCATGCATGCATCTGTGTGTGTGTGTGTGTGTGTGTGTGTGTGTGTGTGTGTGTGTGTGTGTGTGTGTGTGTGTGTGTGTGTGTGTGTGTGTGTGTGTGTGTCTGCTCTGTCTTCTCAATCCCAAGTGAGTCGTGGAGGATGGCTGCTTATACTGAGCCAGGATTCTCTGGAGGTTTCTTCCTGTTAAAAGGGAGTTTTCCTCTCCACTGTCGCTTTATGCTTGCTTAGTATGAGGATTGCTCTATAGTCACTGACACTAGTCAGTGACTTGATGCAATTTGCTGGGTTCCTTATATAGGAAGCATTATTCCTGATTGGCTTAATGAACTGACCTGAATTGGAATGTTTATTATGTGAAGTGCCTTGAGACGACTCTTGTCATGTTTTGGCGCTATATAAATAAAATTGAATTGAATTGAATATGTTTGTTACTGAGATTCTGTCCCGAGTTGTTGGGCTTATCCCTCCCTTCCGCCAGACGCGTGAGCGTGGTGAAGCAGCCATCCGCTGCTGTTAAAGTGGACGGGTTCCTTTCCACCAGCTTTTGGGCTTTTCTTTCATTCAAGAGCAGATAGAGGTACTTAAGTCCTTTATTTAGAAAAAGGACATGTTTGTGTCTTCTTCAACAGCGTATGATGGAACGCCCCATTGACTGATATCTGTAGTGGTGAGTACATCACGTTGTTCATTGTCCAATAGCATGTGGAGACAGTTGGAAAGACAACCATAGATCCCACCCCACGACGAAGAGCCGTTAACGGGTTGTGGCCAGACTATGTTCACATATACGGGGATTGTGAAGCTAGGGTTGAGCAGTGTAATGTCCAGAAATGGTCAATTTTCACCTACAGATTGACCTACATGCCACTGGTCATCTGTAGACCTAATTCCATTCTCCAAGCTGGATTTTACACTCTATCTTCCTGCAAGCCCAGAAGGACACTGCAACCTTGTTGACATTTCAGGAGGAACACGTTGTCAGCCTGTCTTCCCAAACAAAGCCTTCGTTGATAACACCGCAGGAGTGCCCACTCTCTGAATAAAGTGAACATTTTCATGAAATGAAATTAACAAATGTTATATGGATAATAATGTTTTAATTGATCTGTGCTTGAATTACTGAAAGTTGAAATGAAAAGAATTATTACATTGAATGATTTATATATATATATAGTAATCAGTAATGTTTGATATGACAAGGCAATCATCATCTACACTCAGACAGAAGGACAAATTGAAGTTAAATTAAATTCATGACACATAGATATTTCCTTACCCCAAATCAGAGCATCTCAAAGAAGGTGTGATCTTCTGAGGTTTTCTTGGTAATATCCCTTAACATGGCACGTTCCGATTGGCCAAGAATTCAGCATATGAGAATATTAAAACAGAGCTCATGAGATGGTGACTCAGTTCTGGAGAACGCTACGGAATGGCCATCCAGAGCAAAGCCTCTTTAACCCTGAGCATTTTTGGCCAGCTGCCAAAACCCTGCTAATAGCTGTCTACCGCTGACCCCGGCTTTCCACAGGAGCCGTCAGCAGCACGTTACTGCAGCAGCACGTCATAGCTGCTGATAGGAACTGCTGTGGTCAACAGAACCTTTTCCACTGGAGCCGTCGGCAGCCGTCAGCAGCGTGAGTCGGCCGCGTCTCAGGAGCAGCATGTCGCGGCCTTTACGCGCCGGTTCTATTTTCTACGCGCGACGCCTCTGAAACGGGTCAAGTTCGACATTTTTGGGGAAGGACAGACAGGAACGCAGAAATGGAGAGAAGCTACCGAGATTTTCAGAATAAAGAACGTACTACCTTCCGGTTGCTTTACTTTTAAAAAAGGTTACTAACTGCGGCCCCGTGAGAAGTTATCACCTAGCTAGCGGTCTCCTTTGTTTTTCAGGTCCGTATTGGCGATTATAAAACGGACAGAACATAAAACACAAACCATGTTGTAGTTTTCTCCTGCTTGTTGTTGTGTTTACTGACGAAGTCACTCGTGTGAATTCGTGCTCTGTCGGTGACAGCTGCTCCCCTGCTGCTTCGCGTCTCGTGGGAAGGGCCAAGCAGCAGCTTGACATGCTGCTGACGGCTCCCGTGGAAACCCGGGGTTACACAGCACACGGTTCCTGCAGAACAAAGCTGGTATTGTTCTGACTCCCTTAGAGTCTTTCTAGACGCAAATGGTTCCATCCATCTGTTGAGACCTGAAAACATCTCTGGACTGGAGAGTCGGTGCTGCGGTTATTCTACACACCTCGGTGCCTAGAGGTCATCCGACCTCCCTGACCTTCGGATCCACGAAGAGGCCTTCCAAAGGGCGAGGTAGACATACAGATAGTGTCTGATGCCTTTTTTGATAAGAATCAACTTCATAGCTTAACGCAAACCTAATTATTTTCTTTTTACATCCAGAACTCAGTTCTTCTAGATACGAAAGTTCTGATAACATCACATTCACATATAGTCACCATACATCACATTTCATCCACCTAGATCCATCCATTACAGTAATATTAGTTAACTTGTCATGTTTTTAATTGTTGGGAAAATAAATTCTTATTTTTTTATAAACCTGACTCTCTTCTTGAATCGACACGAAGTGTTCTACAATCCCTGAGTAAACAAAGAATCCTAGACTCTTCTGATTAAACATCCAAAGACCAAACATGTTGATATTCTATATTTATATAGAGTATCACAGCTTATTGGTCATAAGTAAAGGTAATATATTAAGCTTTTAAAGCACTACATTTACCACTGGTGAGGAACCAGCACCACATGCATCACTCATGAGTCATCCTGACAGCACAGCTTAGCTCATATCTCTTTAACTGAGATTTAAACATTTTAGTGTCTGCTGACATTAACTGACTGTGGCAGCCATCTTGAGTTGGGTAAATCCATAAATCCAAGTGAAGGTTTTCTAATAGTAGTTGTTATTGCCTGAGTCTGAGTGTGTCTGTTTGAATAACTGGATGGATTTTCTTGTAACTGAGTGGAGGGTCTTCTGACAGACCCATTTGTTATGCCTGCTACGGCCACGGCCGCCTTAATGCACGGGCCAACCGGGGCCGTGGCCGGGGGCCTATGAGGTTCAGGGGCCCATCATTCCAGGTTAAAAAAAAACCCCAACAAAACACATCTTTATTATTAGTCAGGTTTTCAGTCAGTAGTCTTAGATGCACATTTAAGGCAGCTGATTGATCCAAAGTACAAGTGACCTACTCGCCCACGTGACCTCCGGACCATGAGCTAACCAATCAAACAATTTATATGATTTCAGGACGTGTTCCTCTGGATGTGAGGAGGAGGTGCTCTGGACAACCATTTTTGTCCAGTAAAAATATAATAAAATGTCGATAATTTCACAACATTTTATCTCAAGTCTGTTGATCCATTTGGTTTGATTGTTGAACGTCAACACCGATGAAACAAGTTCTAGTTTAGCTACGTTTTAGTGGAGAAAATCCTTTAAGTTCAGTGCTGATGTTTGGACCACAAACTGAAGAATAAAAGAAAGACCTGTCACAACTCCACACTTCAGGTTACTGGAGGGATAACAGCTGTATCTTCAGCGGTTCTGGTCCGTCTGACCCGGCCAGACTCAGACCAGACGACTCCCAAACTTCTCCAGTAAAAAGTCTGAAAGTTCCTCTTCGACAATGGCAGTGAACTGGATTTCCCGCCATCATCAGCAAGTGTGCTGTTGGGATTAAAATCTAGTTTGGTGAGTTAGTCTAATATTAATCTGCTGTGTGTGTGTGTGTGTGTGTGTGTGTGTGTAACTTTGCAAATGCACTTATTGACCTATAGAAATTGTGTTCTGGCAGATTTGATATTTTGCTAAGAGCTGCAGCAGCAGAAGTTCAGCCTTAATGTGGGACACCACAGTAGGACGGGTCTTAGGGCCATAATATAGAATAATAATAACACACTTTATTCATCAAGTTCTTTTCTAAACACTCAGATGCTGTAAGAGTCCAGATAAAACAAGCATATGACGCAAACATGACAAGTAGACTTTTAAACAGTTTTAAAGGCCCCGTGTGTGAAATTCACAGAAATCATAGTAAAAAGATCCGACTCTTTAGCACCACGCAGTTTAGAGTCGGCATTGCAGCTATTGGAGCCCCCGAGGATCAAAAAGGTTTTTTTTTTATCATTATTTAAAACTTTATTAACAAATATAACAAATACAATACAAAATCGTGTTGCTGTAAACGGCAGCATGTCATCATCTAATTCCAGCTTTCAAGTCAGCGAACAGGTTAGTTGTTTTCATCTAACTTATTTTATTAATTTAATCTAAATAGGTTTTGAATAAGAAAAACTTTTTTATGTCAGTTATGTTTGCTAATAGCAAACGGCAGCTAGTTAGTGATGACTTCTGACTACAAAAAATGACAATATTTTGTTCATTTTATTTGAGAAATGTTATATTTCTATTTGCCATTTTGGAAATATACAAGGTAGTGTAGTCTGTAATTGTTTTCTCTCCGTAAACAGAGTCAGATATCATCCGATGGTTCATCAGTGAAGACAGACAGAGGACGAGGGAGAGGAAGAGGGCGAGGAAGAGGGAGAGGACAGACGTGTGCCAGCACACAGAGAGGCAGAGGTGTTAGACATGCGACAGAAGAAGGGCAAGCATCCCAAGATGAAGGAGCCGAATTTGCTCAAACCAGCCGCAACGTCCCACGCACAAGAGGAAGAGGCAGAGCTGCAATAAAGTCTAGAAGATCGGCGTTCTCATGACGCCGGTCTTGTTCACTTTTCAAAATCCTTTTTCTTTTACTTGGATGAGACAAACTATCCCGTTTCTCAAGTTTGCTTGTAGAATATGTGTGATCCTCCATCGCTAGAAGTACGGTGTGGCTAGTTTCTTCTTCTTCTTAGTTACTTTGTCAGACTGCATGCTTACAAGGCGCACTTCTGCCCCCTGCTGTTTCTTTGAGGTTACATCATTTAAAAACGCAAACATCAAATGCGAAGCTTAATATGTTGTATGTCCCTAAAAGGTCACTGCATTTTAAGATGGCGCATGCCATATGGAGCACCGGTCTGCTTCTTTTGTCTAAAATATTAAAATATAAAGCTAATAATAATGCTTAGAATAAATGCTTGTTTGAATTATCATTAAAAAAAAACAAATTTGAGAATGTGATACAAGAAATTTGATAACTTATAAGATGAAATATCACACATTGGGCCTTTAAAATGAGTCTTGAGAAGAGTTGTGAGTGTGGAGAGGTCAGCAGGTGTGGAAGGGCTGTAGAAGCGAGTTCCAGAGGGTGGGGGCAGCAATGGAGAAAGCTGCGTCTCCCCAGCTTCAGAGCTTGATCATAGGTGGGGGAGGGAGAGGAGGGAGTGGGATGGGCCACAGTGGTGGAGCAGGTCAGGTTATGGAGGTCTTGTGATGATCTGAGTGAGAGGAAGCCAATGGAGGTGTTGAATGGACAAGAGAGATGTGGTCATTGGAGCAGGTGTGGGTTAGGAGATGCTGGATGTGTTGAAGGCTGGTGAGGGCTTTGGACGGGATACCACATACCAGGGGTGGGGAACCCTGGTCCATCGAGGGCCACTATTCAGCATGTTTTAGTTTCAACTCTGCTTCAACACACCGGATTTCAGTCAGCAGGTGATGAACAGGCTTCTGCCAAGACTGATGAGCTGCTGAACAGGTGAATATATCACTGAATCAGAAGTGTTGGAGCAAAGATATGCAGGACACCGGCCCTCGAGGACCAAGGTTCCCCACACCTGCCTTATAAGATACTGTTGTATTAAGCCGGGCGTACACTGTGCGACTTTTTCACTCGTAGCACTCAGCTCCAGCTCAAACTATACGACTTCTTCGCAGAGCAGATCTCACGAGTCATGCGCTCACACTGTACGACCCAGTTCTCGGATGCGACCTGACTGCTCAGACTGTGCGTCTGGTAGCAACACGTCGGACCTAAAACTATGCTAAAAATAGCCGTTTTTACTCAACACGTCAGACCTTTTTGTCTTGTCTTGCCTGTTGTCCTTCGGGAGCGCTGCAGGAGGACACACAGGGATTTATGGGGGTTGGATGAGGAAAACGAAATAAAGAAAGTAAATCTGTGTTTAGTGATCAGTTTAATTTGACATGAACACGACAAACACCCTTTCTTGACAATCTTTGTGAGTAAAAAAAACGTGTAGAAACAAAAACGAACAGCGTGTGTTATTAGGGAAATAGCGGGGAGCGGCGTTGATGCAGGATTGCGCATGCGTCGTGAGCGGTTCTGATACTGTTTGGGTCGCAGCTGCTTGCAGCGCCGCTTCAACAATGCGATACCCTCACGAGCGAAATATTAAACATGCCAGAAGTCCGTGCGAGCTCACGATTGCTGATCGGTAGCTGGTCACCTGGTATTAATCGCCTCTCTTAACCCCCTGTACACTACACGACGCTCGGCGCAAAACTCGCCCCGATCTTGTGGATTCTCGCACGAGTGGAAAATCGGCTCAAAAATGTGAAAAAGTCGCACAGTGTACGCCCGGCTTTAGTGGATTTGTGATGTGATGAATACAAGAATAAGGGTTTCAGGGGCAGAAATAGAAAGGGAAGGACAACCACTGACACAAATCCAATCCAATCACCTGACAAAGCCAGTGATCCAGATCACCTCCTCCACCAACGCACACATATTTCCCATGGGGGGCCTACTGAGCCTCCCTGCCCCGGGGCCTATCAGCTGGTTAAGGCGGCCCTGGTTACAGCCCTGGTGTCTGGAGTCGTGACAAAAAGGGCAAGATGAAGGAAACTGAAGAGGAAATAAAATTGGCCTTTTAAAATAAGAAAGATGTGAAAATGTATTTTTTGCCCTGGTCTGTATCTGAATGTGAGTCCATTATCTGGATCTGGGTGACCCTCTCCCCAGTCATGTATGCTGGATGTAGTCAAGTTTCACACTGGAGCTCAGAAGTCTGGTTTTAGTAAAAGTCAGTGAGGAGTTGTGCTCTCAGTGAACAGAAATTGAGATTACTTTAGATTGAACTTAAATGTTCCAATTAAAATTAGTTTGTTATTTTGGGGCTTACAGAGGGCTGCACATATTTGTTTCTGGTACTCCAGATGGCTCATGAACTGCACTTTGGACCAACCTCATCTACAGTTTCTGGGTCATGTTTTTCAGTATCAGTTCAGTGAACCTCCTCGAAGCTTCCAGCATCACTTCCATCTTTAGGTGGAAGTCGATAGCTTGAAATTTGAGACTGACAATAGAGCGCAGCGGCAGCTCTCAACTTTCTTTTATTGTTTGCCAGACCTGTCAAACGACTACCGGCAGCAATATCAGCTTGCTAACATGATGTTAAAACATTCAACAGTGAATGTAGCTGATGAGCCAAATAGTTCTTGCTTTCAAAGCCAAACTGTGGGTGTCACGACATTGTTCCTGATGCAGTTAAACAATCAACATACCTTCTATCCATCAATTTTACATGTTGTTGTTGATGAATTTAATGATGAAGTGAAAATGTCTAAAATGNTAATGAAATGGCTAAACTAATTACAAGGAAACTTAATAAAAGTTGAAAAGTGGAAAACTCACAAGTAGAATGAGCTAATCAATGTTAATCATTAAACACTTTGTGTGTTCTACCAAAATATAACTAAATGAAAGTAAAATAGTATAAAATTAGAAAATGAATTTGATCATAAAAATGTAAAAAGAAAACTTTAGAATTAACATTAGCCATTTTAACAGCTCTTTGCTATATCAGCTGATTTGCTGATGTAAAACATCTAATGTATACCATCAATAGAGACAGAGACAGTTTTGACCATCTATGATGTGCCAAGGTTAGAATCAGTGTGTTTTCTGCTTTGTAGACCAGACAGTTGAGATGTGCCTAAATGTCTGTTTACCTCTGAAATTGCTGTTGCCAACTACACCTGTTAGCCTTTCACAACGTTGCAGCAGTGAGATTATTCTCAGCTGTGGTGATTGAGGCAGTGGGGTAAAAAAGTGTTTAGTCAGCCTTCATTTGTGCTAGTTCAACGCTTAACAAGATTTTGCATCACAGGTATACCTCAACTAGAGACAAGATCAGAAAAATAAAGCCAGAAAATCACATTGTCTGATTTTTAAAGATTTTATTTGAAATTATGGTGGAAAATAAGTGTTTGGTCACTAACAAAAGTCCATCTCAATACCAACTAAGTGTA
>SSNQ01034747.1:423350-450846 GCA_006942095.1 Nothobranchius kuhntae
GATGTGCCAAGGTTAGAATCAGTGTGTTTTCTGCTTTGTAGACCAGACATTTGAGATGTGTCTAAATGTCTGTTTACCTCTAAAATTGCTGTTGCCAACTACACCTGTTAGCCTTTCACAACGTTGCAGCAGTGAGATTATTCTCAGCTGTGGTGATTGAGGCAGTGGGGTAAAAAAGTGTTTAGTCAGCCTTCATTTGTGCTAGTTCAACGCTTAACAAGATTTTGCATCACAGGTATACCTCAACTAGAGACAAGATCAGAAAAAATAAAGCCAGAAAATCACATTGTCTGATTTTTAAAGATTTTATTTGAAATTATGGTGGAAAATAAGTGTTTGGTCACTAACAAAAGTCCATCTCAATACCAACTAAGTGTATATAATTGCAATAATGTGTTTAGACAAACACATCCTACACACATCACACACCCACTACAAACTCCCGACACACACACACCACTACAAACGTTTTGATGACTCATGGACCCGCCAAATGGTACATCTTTCCTCCTCAAAGCAGTTGACGCTATTACAGCGCTGGGAACTGAGTCTAAGATATTACTAAAGGCTACATTGAGGCTATCACTTTCAACGTCCACATGAATGTTAAAATCCCCCACTACAATGACCTTATCAGTATTTAGCACCAAATCAGATAAAAAATTGGAGATCTGATCCCAGAACTCAGAGTAAGGGCCTGGTGGACAATATAAAACTACAAACAAGAGTGGTTTTACAGTTTTGCAATCTGGGTTAGAAAAACTAAGAATAAGATGTTCAAAAGAACTGTAACTATTAATTGGTAAGGGATTGATTAATAGGTTTGGATGAAAAATGGTTGCCACTCCTCCTCCTCGCCCTGTACTTGGAGCGATATGATGATTTAAATAATTTGAAGGAGTCGACTCATTTAAACTGACATAGTCTTCTTGCTGCAGCCAAGATTCTGTGAGAGAGAGCAAAGAGATCTGATTATCACAGATCAAGTCATTAACTAACAAAGTCTTAGAAAAAATAGATCTAATGTTCAATAACCCACATTTATATTTTTCTGCTCAGTTGAATTTGTTCCAATATTTATGAGATTCCCAAGATTTGCTTTATTAAGCCTGATTTTTAATCTGTGTGATTTTAACCGTGGGCAGGACACTGTCTCTATGGAGGTGGTCCAGGTGTTGCTGGACTCTCCTGGGTGCTCTTCAGGTCTCTGCAAAAATTTAATGGAAATAAGTTCAGGGGCATAACGTTCTTTTCCAGAGCTCAGAGTGATTTTACTTTAATTTTAAAACATGTGACCTGGAGTTTAGGTGATTCGTCGTTATTAATCCTGAATAACAATTGTGCTGGTTTCTAAACCTCTACCCTTGGGCTCTATGATGCACGCTCACTTTGATACAAAGCTTTTCTACACACAGCAACACTGTGTAGAAAGTATCTGAGGATTTTCATGTGACCCCCAGGCTGTCAGAGTGGTGAGTTCAGCGACTCCTTCATAAGATTTAGTTGGACCAGACTTCAAAAGCCGCAAATTGATGTGGAACTTAAAAATTCAGAAGGAGCCGTAAAAGTTTAATGCTACACAAGGAAAATGTCTTCAATCATCATAAAAAAGGAAGAGTTTGAGTTGTTGTCAGTGTTTCAGTACAAAGGGCCTCCCAGAGCCCTCTGGCTTTGAAAAGATGGGCACTGTTATGCTTCAGTCTCCCAAATGGCCAGAGAACATCAACAACTCTGTAGAACATAGATGTATAAGGGGTCATTACCTGTACGCTATTATCCACTTAGCCCCACCCACTGAGAATCTGGAAGTTGCACATTTTTAATTCTCCTGAATTAATATGTAAGAATCCTTTTGTCAAAGATCTTGTTTGTATTTTATGTGCCTTTTTATTGTCCTGCGCCACAAATATCTTCTGTTTTAAAATATTATGAAGAAATGAATAAAAATGATGAAATGACAGGTGTGAGCCAGAAATTGTGGAGGAGCTGTCATTAAATGTTTTTTCTCCTGGTTCAACTCCACAGAGCGTGTTGTGTGTGACTTGTTTTCTTCTCTGCATGCGGGTCACTTTGGGGCTGTGAATCTGTCACACTGGACAGTGTTTCCTGTTAGCATGACCAGCCAGCCCCATGCTGGCCCACACACACACACACACACCTCAGGACAATTTTAGAGTGACCAGTCAACCAGGTATGTCTTTTCACTGTGGGAGGAAGCCGGAGTACCCGGGGAGAACCTATGCATGCAAAGGGAGAACATGCGAACTCCATGCAGAAAGACAACCAGGCTGGGATTTGAACCCAGGACCTTCTTGCAAGGCAACAGCACTAAGTGTCACAACACAAATGCTTCAGATTCCAAATGTTATATTTACATTTTAGGGAATCAAAAATATTAAATAAAATTATAAAAGATTTGACATAACAAATGCACTGATTTGTATTTTATTTCTAATTGAACTGCTTGTGTGTTAGTTTTTTTTTTCTTTTTACAGACGTTAGGACCCATTTCTCAATACTAATGTCACTCTTGCTAGACACTTCACACAGTTCTCCTGAGTTTCAGCTTGGCAAAACAGTTCATTTCACATTCAAAATGCACTACAACCACCAAAACACTTCATTCAGGTCTCAAATAAACACATTCCTCCAGAGCACTAGCAAAGGTTGACAGCCGACAAACACACTTTGTCACCCACAAAACAAAGACACAAAAAACACTAACATGTAGCATTACATTTTCTTGTGTAAAACAAGGACACATCTCTGTTCATACTTCCAATAGATGTCACTGGAATGAATCAGACATGATGCAGAATTAGTCAATATTTCATGTTGTTCATTTATTTTTAATGGTATTTGTTTTTGCACTAAGTACTTCCAAAACACAAGACTTTGTAAACACAACATCCACTGATACAGATTCAATATGCTCATCTACTCGGTCCTCTCCATTTGGCCACAGGTTCTCATCCACATCACATCTTATGTCATCTAGGGCAATACACCTAGGAAAGAATCTTCTGGCATGCCTGATCCATCCCAGGTAATCTACTGCTGATATGTCCAGGCATCCAGCATACATTGCATCCAGAAGGGACATTTGATCATGTGGATGATGGTCGTACACCTTCCACCGCCATGAGGCAAAGAATTCCTCTATGGGGTTGAGGAATGGAGAGTAAGGCGGGAGGAAAAGTGACTCCATTCTGGGATGAGCCACAAACCACTCTGACTGCATGGGAGTGGTGAAATGCCACATTGTCCCATACAATTATATATGTTCGCTGATTCCGTCTGTCCACATCCCTTTCCTCACCTAGCACAACCCTTCCATAGAGATCATGCAGGAACGCAAGGAGCCGTCCAGTGTTGTATGGCCCAATTACTGGTCTGTGTAACAACAGTCCATCAGTGGATATTGCTGCGCACGTTGTGATGTTGGCACCCCTCTGGCCCATTCACTGTGGCTCTCTTCCCATTCACATTCCTCCCTCATCGCCGTGTTTTGGCCAAGTTGAAACCTACCTCATCCACATAGATGAAAATGTGGTGTGTTTGCATGCCTTCAATCTCCATGACTCTCTGAAAACAATCCACAAGGCAACATAAGCTGTTCCATTACTGTAGTAAATGTGTACAAATTGTCTTTGTGTGTGTGTGTTTGGTATTGTTCATTACTGTAACGGTTCTTACCTGGACATATTGGTTCCTGAGTTGCTTGACATGTTCAGAGTTCCCCTCAAAAGGCACAGTGTACACATGTTTCATCCTGACCTGATGTTTCTTCCGGGATCTAGAAATTGTTGTTAGGCTTACACTCTGAATATTTGCAAAGGTAACGTTGTCTGCCAAGATACTGCGTCTGATCTCAGTGAGCTTTATCCCATTGTTTCTGATTACCATATCAACAATGGCGGTTTCCTGCACATCAGTGAACATCCTTCCTCTCCCTCCTGTGTGAGGTAACCGTTGAGTCCTAGTAAGCAGAAATGCAAAACCAATTACACATGACATTATTTACATCTGACATGTGCAACTGAGTCACATGCCCTTGCAGAATACAAGTTTCCTGTTGGTCTGCCGGAAAACTAACAATAGATGCCACTGTAGAGCGTTGCAGATTCGGCTGCACTCTCTGACCAGCCTCTATCATTGAGAGACCATGATTTACCACATGATCAATTACAGTATCTTAGGTGTGTTCTTGCTGTGTCGTGGTTCTAATTCCATGCTTTCGTTCTTTTTAAACACAGAAACAGTTTTGTTTACCTGTTTTGTAGCTACAGTTTCGCCGACGGCTGCCGGCTTCTTCAGGCTGACGCCGATGGTGGCGCGTCACTTCCTTCTCCGTTTTTCTGCAGGCAGCAGAGGACGTTGTCGCCCTCTACTGCCCGCTCTACCCTCTCCGACGATGCAGTCCCATCCGTGGTCCAGCGTGTAAACTCCGTCGTCCCTGTTCATGGTCCCACATCCACACCTGTAGCTACAAAACAGGTAAACAAAACTGTTTCTGTGTTTAAAAAGAACGAAAGCATGGAATCAATTACATTAGCTCTGATCTCATCTGAGACTCCAGCTCTTGATCTTCCTCTTATTCTTCTGCCACCACATATACGTACTCCTCGCCCTCTCCCAGCCTCTATTCTTCCTCTTTCAGCCACGTCTCCATTTCTGGCTGGGTCCATGTTTACATCACAACACCAACCTATTCAGCAGTTGACTACTTTTATAATGACAACACCTGTGCAGCGGTTCATCTACAATTAGAGTCAGCTGTGGCTGGTTAAACTGCATTTATGTTTCAATAAAATATTGCTGTTGGATTTTGCTGTCATATTCAGTTTTGCAGTTTGTTATTGTTTTGAACATAAGTTTTACAGTTTTGTGAACAGTATGTAAGCAAGTGCAAAATGTCCTGTTAGTACAATGATTTTTGGCAGCTGTTGTGTCTGAGTGAGAAGGGACTCCATGACATTAGAGAGATGTAGTCACTCAATGCGTTTTGTGCCAAAGCAATGATGATTGATCCTCAGTTTGGCAGCTCTGTTTGGGCCAGAAACCAGCCAGTCAGCATAACACGTTTCTTTTTAAAACAAACCCTGTAGGTGGATCATTTTCAGTATCACCACATGATTTGGCGTGCTTTTGTTTGCTTCACTCTAAATAACCATGATGGTGTTGTGTGATGCATGTACAATAATAAAGATTACAAATCTTCTTACACAGTTTGGAATAAATGTGAACTCTTTTGCCACTTTCTGCTAAGATGAAAGCAATTTTTCATTTTTTAATTTGCTTCAGCTGAAGAGCAAATACAATTGTGTTCACCCATGGGTAGTGAGAAGAAAAAATAAAACAATTCAGCTGAATAAAGGTCGCTGGTTAAGTGTTAGAAGCATCAGCAGCCACCAATAAAAGCCTGTGAATAACTATTGTTCAGTCATAATGAATCTAATAGGCTGCAAACAGAGTTCAGCACCCACTCCCCAGTTTGAATGTCACTTTTGTTTATTTGCTCACAAATGTCTTAAATTCTCATTTTCCTGCAAACTGCTCCAAATTGTCTTCAAGCAACATCCTTCACCAACCCTAAACCTTCACTAACAACACACACACACACACACACACACACACACACACACACACACACACACACACACACACACACACACTCACACACACACACACACACATACGCACACACATACACATGTTCCAGTAGATCACACACACACACACACACACACACACACACACACACACACACACACACACACACACACACACACACACACACACACACACACACACACACACACACACACACACACACACACACACACAGCTGAGCAGCTCTAATGATTCCCGGAGTGATTGGATTTCTCTTCATGGCCACGGGGCCTCGTGTTCAATTTGACCTGCTGCTGATTTGGTCTCAAATGAAGACCCAATGATAATATTGACACGGTTAAGTTATGTGGGTGGCAAGTCTTAAATGGTGACCCTGAAACTTAATTTTCACCCTTTCATCACTTCTGTCTGCTGGTTCTATCATCATGTGTTATTCTTTGTCTTCACATTGGAAGTTAGACGTTTAAAAAAAACATGTTTTGATTCTTTTACATTTTCTCACGTCATGTTTTATTTCTCATTGCCAAAGAGGGAATGGCTGGCATGCATGTTAGCAATATCTGAAACACGAGACAGATTTGATCTAATCATTAATAAGCTATCATTCGTATGTCTTATCTCTTGGAGTGAAACGGCGTGAACATTTTCACAGGACACTGAAAACAAGATATTCGTTGTAATATCTTAATCAGAAAAACAACCCATTAAAAATGGAACTTTTGCTGCATACCTGAGTGTTCATGTTTTAATTTAACACATTTAAATTTATAAAGTAATTGTGTTAAAGCATTTTGACCAGACAGAAGCCAAGTTTGTTCCTGCACATTCAAGGTTGTATGGTTTGTTAAAAGGAGCCACTTTATCTTTAATATAGCCTATTGTGAAAATAAAGTTTAAAGTATTGGCCAGACTTGGCATTAAAATAGTCGAAATTCAATATAACTACACTTTACCATCTCTATAAATATAACCTGGGCTTATTTGTTAAGGACTTTTGTCAGAAATCATTACAGAAAATAGAAATCCTCTTTTCAGTGAAGAACTGTGTTTCTGATACATCACACCAAAACAAGGCAGCTGTTGCTAGTTTTTGGAATAACTGTATTTTGTTTACTTTTGTGCTCTTAATTATTACAGAAATAAACAATAAACGATGAACAAGAGTGCTTCTAGACCTGCAGAAAGAGGAAAACAACACAATAAAACAGGAGCAAGCTATCACTGCGTCAGCCTGATGAGGAACTATAAAGTCAACATTGTTTTACTGAACAATCACGATAATAAATCACAGTGCATTTAGTGCCAACCACAGCCTTAAAGTCTCTTCCGGAGTATTTCTCTTATCTGATGGCGCCATCTAGTGGCTGACAAGCATATCACACAAAAAGTCTGTCGCTCTGTTTTTTTAAGATGACAACTTCACGTTTCTGTTTATAAATGTGATTCTGTAGCCGACAAACAGCAAAAACACGTTGTTTTACGAGTATTATTCTCATTTCATGTTGTGTTATCATATATTAATATTTTAGAGACTTACTTGTCCGTGAAAAGTTCATCAAGTCCGCATCAGCCAAGGTATTCCTTACATTTGAAGCATGTAAGCAATAGTCTAACGCTATTGGTTAGTTCTGGTCGGCGCTCAGTTTTCTATTGCACAGAGCTCTGCAGGGCAGGGGGTGTGCTTAGGGAAAAAAAAAACGTATTGCTTACATTTTTTCACAGTACACGATGAGACAATCACTTTTACTGATTTCCGACAAATCATACATCATTTCTGAAAGGGGAAAACTCTTGAAATTTAAAATGTGTTGAAAATGCCCAAGTCCATACTTATGAGAGCACCATGTGAGCACCTGTGTGTGTACGTGCGCTTGTATATGTAAGGTTTCTCTATAGGAGCGCCCAGTAGAGAGTGTGAGGGGCCACAGATCTGTCCCCAAAGATGTGTAGGAGATGGAGGGATCTCCAAGTCCCACTTTTTCTTTCTTCGCTGTTGAGTCACACACACACACACACACACACACACACACACACACACACACACACACACACACACACACACACACACACACACACACACACACACACACACACACACACACACACACACACACACAGCCTAAAAGCCACTTTAGTTTGAAATAAATTATCACATTTAAAATAATTTTGGTCCGGTCTCTGTTTCTCCTTTGTAAGCATGCGTGTGATAATGGAGGGCAGACCTTTGTCATTTTAAATTTCGGGATGCAGCCTTGATTGTCGCCATTGCTAAATATGATCAATCTTGATGCATTAAACACTAGACAGATTTTAATGGAACCCAAAACAAATTACCTCTAGGAGTGAACCCAATTCAAGATGGCTACCATAACTAATCTTTGCCAGCATCGGTCAGCACAAAATGTATTATAACTACGTGTTAAAGTAAAAGTGACATGAAGGGCCATGACTCCCTTATTTCTCAACCTAAAATTGTGGGTGATATTTGATATTCTGATGGGCTCACTGGTATAATCTCAAATCATTCAGTTTCCCAACCATGTGGACATCCATTTTGTCTATACCTTTGTGTTTTCTGGACAATCACCAACAATGGATAAAGAAATCACAACACCAAATGTTTCCCATCAGCCTTTGCAGCGTTTTCCAGCTCTCTGCTCACTCTGTCTCTTTCAGAAACGTGTCTACCCTCACACACAGAGTCTTCAGAGAAGTTTGGAGCATTTATTACAGGAAGCTGTCATACAGCCTTACTCAGCTGTGCTGGCTGATGCTTCCTAAATGAACCCTAACAGCGTAATGGAAGCTCCGTTTGGAGTGCACTAAGAAAAGACAAAACACTGAACCAAACATAATTCAGAAATGGCTGGCACCTAGAAAGTGTGATGAAGTGAGCGGTGCATGCTGGAGATGTGGAGGAGGTTTGCAGCAGTGAAAGCCAGGAGCTGGAAAACACAATGTGAGCACTGAGATGTTACTGATGTAACAGATAAGGATGCAGCTTGCTTGTAATTATTTATTTTGTATAGGGTCACATGAATTTAGAGTTAGCTGGAAGATTCTGGGCTAGAAACAGCACATTATCTCGTTTCTTGGTGTTTCACTACAATTCTTCAAGGTTTTTTCTCTCCTGACTCTGCTGCTTCTCAGAAATGAGTTTCCATTTACTTTTACAGACTCAAATGAAAAATCTCCATGCCTTTGTGCACATGTGGTGATAATTGCTCGACTGTAACCTTTAGAATGCTGGGGTGTATAGAAAGGCTGCAAAGAACCAGCTGTAGTTTAAATCCCATGTTTCCACCACGGTGAGGGTTTGAAGGTTCAAGGTTATTTGACAGCAGTGAGAGGGTTTTCTCTGCCTGTATTACAGATCCACTCTATAGCTGCAGTTGCAGACACACAAAGTAGTTTGATGCACTAAATAGCCTAATCTCTTTAGTGCATCAATTCAGTCACAAAGCTTGGATAAAATAAAAGTTCTGCATCCTGCACACATTATGATATAATCAGAACTAATATGATGTAATGACTTGAATGCATCCCTTTACATTTTCATAATGCTTCATGGGTCTGTTGTGGAACAGTGCACCGGATCTCTATCCATGCAAAGCTCTTGATGTGGTCACAAGACTTTGATTAGTCCAGTCCAGCCCTACACAGCAGAGCAGAGAGAGAGAGAGAGAGAGTGTGTGTGTGTGTGTGTGTGTGTGTCACAAGTGATGTACCATGTTCAGCAGCCTCCAGATGCTGTGACTCTAAGGGGAGCCTAAAGCAAGGGGTCGGACCTTTGAATGTTTTTTTTTCTAAATGTAGCTAGCTTAAACGGCTTTTTTCAAGACCACAGAGGGTACCTTTAGGTAAATTACAGATATTGTTTTTCTGCTTGTCTTAATATTTTGTACTCAGGGATATTGTTATTGTAAATTCATTCATCTGAAGTGTTATTGGTGGAGACCCCAGATAAGCCTGACTGGCTTTTGTCCTCTACTGCACTGTGAATTTAAATGGTTTTACTCTATATGAATTAAGTTTTTTAAACTCGAACCTAGCGGGGGGAATGTGGATCTTATCTGGCCTGAGAAAGTATTAGGATCCTTCAGGAGGAGCAAGAGAGAGACATCTGGTGAACCCCAGACCTGGACCTACTATGTTTTCATTGTGTTGTGTTTTTTTAAGGACCAGGTTCAATGAAAGAGAAAATGTGTTGTTTTTGCCATTAATCTCCAGAATTATCCATGAAAATGTTGTTGTAAATGCATTAAAAGATGTCCAGTTGATGAAAAATATTGGCAGTTTCCTAACATGTAACCATAGAAATCTGTTCTAAAATACATGGGAGCAGGTCTAAGTCTTTGGGCGACGCCACATTGGATGCCTTGTTTCCATCTACGGGAGCCCGTGAGGACAAAATGCATTTACTGATTTGTAACAAATGGTTACAAAACTTTCACCATTCAAAAACGTTATTTTACATATTTACCTCTTCACTTAGTGATGAAAGGGAATCTGATGCTCTTGTTATTTTGCCCGGAGGTTGTGCTCCCAGGAATTTTTGACCCTAATGGCCATCAGTTGGTAAGGTCTTACTCCAACACAAAAGATGCTTGCTTGATATCATTTAGGTAATTACTGCCCCCTATTGACAGGGAAAATACACTGTCACTTTAAAAAAACATTGATTTAACTCATTATTTTACATGAATAATGGAATGATACAGTTTTTTCCCATGTATTTTTATAGGGAGCCTAAGTCTCCTCCCTTTCCGGTGGGTCATGGGTCCCCAGAAGAACAAAAAAATGAATGCAAGTTACCCAGGCTAAAAGAGCTATTTTCAAATCTGCTTTACCTTATGCTGTGAATCGCACATCTGTTGTAGTTCAATTTAAATGAAGAGGAATGATGGGTGTTTCAATCACGTCTGTCACAAACTTTGATATTTATCAGTTTGCAATTAGCATGACTACAAATCAGACTTTGGTAGTCACATATAAAACATCTCCACATTATCTCCTCTCCCCTAGCATAGCTGCTACTTACCACATGGCCAGATTTATGGAGGTTCTTTCCTCCTGAAAGCAGGATTGGAAGTTCGCTGAACGTACTGCCATTTTCCCTCAGTTTTCTCCGTGTCTGGTTCGATGACGTCACTTTCGTGAAGCGCATTTGTATTTCTGGACTTATTTTCTCACAAAACTTAAAATAACATTTCCCCCTGTTTGGAAATAAGCACATTCTTGGCATCTAAATGCTTCTTTAAAATTCAAGGACATGTGAAATCCATGGCACATAAGTCGAATTAGAAAACCGTTTTTTACCCCGTTGCCATTTTACACAGTCCCAGCCTCGCCTTGCTGAGTAGACATTTTAACACAACAGTGACCTCTAGTGGATGGTAGATGTACCACTACTCTTTTTTGTAAATATGGACTTAATTAACTGGTCATTCAACGCGATTGATAAAAATTTTTCTACGATGAGAACGGAGAAGGGGGCTCCCACCTGTCCCGAGGGGACATTCGCATCGGGATATGCACTCGATTCTTGGGAGGTCTGGCGAATCGTGTGCCTCTCTCAGCTGTCCATCGAGGACGTGGAAGATTTGTGGATGTTCGGCCTGATGATCACTGGATTTCTTCTGATTGGAGTGGGAGGATATCTGGTTTTCTGGAAATTTGGGAAGACGGGAGCGATTGGAGTGCGACCCGTGCCCACGGAATGTGCCGCTCGGGCGGTGACCTCACAGACTGGGATGTTACTCGAGGTGAACCGTAAGCTGGACAATGTCCTTGCGGCATTGCCTGTGATAGTACGCAAGATGGATTTGATCTCGGAGAGGGTCGCCGGACGGTGCGGGGATGTTTAGAATGTAAAATTGGCTTCACTGGTGGACATGAATGACCACTTAGAGACTCCAAGGCGGAGAGGAAATTATCTCTGTCTGCCCCAAACAAAGTCATGTTTATCCTTATCTGACGCCATAGCAGCCTCTCAAGGCTGCCTCAACACACCCCCACGAAAGGAGGAATACCGACAGATGCTGTGTCCCGACCTTCACCCTCTTCCTTCAGATTGAGATGTCTGCGGGAAACTTCACTGTGCTCTCTGGTCCTTATCTCTCCCTCCCACCTGTTAGTCTGCAGCTGGTCGATGCGCTGCAGTGGCAGCTCCCATTGGAGGCTTCAGGATCCCACCCAACCCCGCCTCCCCATCGGACTCTGATGTTGTATCTGTGCTGTTTTGTGCTTCCATATTGAAAGGAGTTTTTTTTGTATAATAGAGTTACTCACCGCTGGGGCTAACTCTGCTATGCCTTTTTTTTTTACCTACCCCCACTTATCCTCATGTAACACCCTTTTCATCTATCTATTAAGGTAGCGCGACTCATGTTGCGAATGACCGCAGTCACCAATTCTTGTTATGTGTCTTACCCACGTATGTCTGATCTTTGAATTGTGTGTGCTGAAACTGAATGTCCTTTCTCTGTATGTCCTGCACATGGGGTAGAAAATGACAATAAATGACTTTGACTTTGACTTTTGACTCGCGTTAATTTTTTTGTTCTTCCGGGGCCCATGGTCCGGAAGTAGATGGGCATGACTTAGGCTTCCTATGTAATTCAATATTTGCACTTCCCACTTGCTGTACCTAAATCTTCCACCAGGGGACAGAAGAGGCAATGCAGCAGGTTTTAGGGAACATACTAATGGGGCAGCAGTAGCTCAACAGGTTCAGTGGGTTGTCCAGTAATCGGATGGTTGCAGATTCGATGCCAACTCCGGACCAAGAATTCTGCTGTTGTGTCCTTGGGCAAGACACTTAACTCACCTTGCCTGCTGGTGGTGGTCGGAGGGACCGGTGGCGCCTGTGCTTGGCAGCCTCGCCTCTGTCAGTGCACCCCAGGGTAGCTGTGGCTACATCGTAGCTCATCACCATCAGTGTGTGAATGTGTGTGTGAATGGATGAATGATACACTGTAGTGTAAAGCACTTTGGAGTCCTTACTCTGAGAGGCGCTACACAAGTGCGGGTCATTTATCATTTAATGCTGTTAAAGAGCTACAGACATAAGTATAATACATTTAACTTTATATGCTTTATTCATTGAATTGTATTATTGTTTGTCTGTTTGTGTGCTATACAAGTAATAAAAAAGGAATTAGGTGTTGGGCATATAAGTGGGCTAAACATAACCTGGGAAATTAGTAAACAAGAAACAGGTGAGCTGAATAATTACCTGGAGCTGGTGTTCTTGGTTAACAGGAAGCTGATGGGAAAACCTCCCAAACAAATGCACACATGGACACAAAGCGGGAAAATGAGGGGTATAACTCCAGGAAAATCGGGAATATGGGTTAGGGTTTCAGTCTAATCTATGTATAATTTAGTCATATACATCCATGCTTTTGATTTGATTACGTCACAGTTTGCCATATTTGTGAGGTTATTATAATTTTCTCTAGAATAAATTATATTTGGATCATCAGCAAATAGTATAATTATCAAGGCCTGAGCTATATTAAAGACGGAATATGGAACACTGACACTCTGGCGAACTCTGGTGTTCAGAGGTAGTACTGGAACAACAGGACTAATTTTCCAGACGTTGGGATGTTGGTTCACTGCTGACATGTTCTAGCACCATGTTCAGAGACAAGGACAAGAGTCCTACAGGATAAGGACTCGTTTCTACTAATACGTTTATTTTACAACAGTATTTACCGTTAGAACATCTTCTGGGCTCAGAATCAACTGCTTGACTTGTCAAAGTCTGCCATTTTACACAGTCCCAGCCTCGCCTTGCTGAGTAGACATTTTAACACAACAGTGACCTCTAGTGGATGGTAGATGTAAACATGAACACAGTGTAGTGCCCGACAGAAGAAAAATTAGATTATTTATCTTTTTAAGTATTGCTTTTAAAGGAGAAACTGTACAACCATTTTGCACACCTTTGAATGCCCAGTGGAGGTATCATTTTTTAAATATAGCTTTTTATTAAAATGTTCCATTTTCTAACTTTAAATAGGTCCTTTAAATAAAGATTGAATAAGTGAGGACCCAAGGCAGACTAGTAGCAGCACAAATAGCAGAAAAACTGGTCAGTTCTAGCTCCAACCCGTAACATCATTTTCTCTAAACTGAGGTCATTCAGGAAAACAAGAGCTTTTAATTACCAAACTTGTCAATGTCAAGGAACCTCACCTCAATGTCTTGTTCCCACCCCAGTTGCCTAGGAGATATGTCATCAGGAACTGTGATTGTCATCAGGAACCGCCAAGGCATGTTCCAATGATCATGTTCTACCAAGGCGTATGTTCCCCGCTTGTTAGCCGTTTAGCTAGCTGAGCAAGGATACACGAGAGGTGCCTTGCAGCCTAGCCTTGATAAAAAATGTCCTGGAATACGGCACAGCATTTTCAATAGGATAGTGGATGAGGAGCTGGCAGCAGCTTCGAGGGCTAACTTGGAGTTTAAGTGTAAGTCAACTAATTGTAGCTATTCGGTTGATATCTTTTTTTTTTCAAACCAAAGAAGTTATCTATGGTTGGTTAGTTGCTTAGTAATTGCAGCTTTGATGGCTAGCAGGTAGTAACTCATTTACACAGTTAATTTAATCAATATTTACACAACTAAAAAGTAAATGGCTTGTTACTTTTACAGTGAAACTTAAACTTATAAAATAAAACGTATCACGTGACGTGAAGCTGCGGTCACATTATGTAAGTCTGTTCCAGTTAACCCTTTTCTTTGACCAAGGAAGTTAGAAAAGCAACACAGATAGACGAAGGAAGGACAATGTCCTTGTAAGAAAGGCTCCTGGTCTTAAGGCGGTGTCTTGTGAGGCCCGGAGCCTTGGCATTGAGAAACACAAACTCTCTTTAAATACGAATAAAGGTAATGTTGAACATAGTTATGGAAACAGGACTGCATGAAAACACACGGAATAAAAGGATGTTACGGTTGAGGCTTAGCTGTGAAAGTACTTGATGAAAGAAGATGAAGGATGTCGGATGGGAGCAGTAAGTAGTGCTCCAGCTGTGTGACAGGACGTGGTGGCGCCCACTCACGAAGGGGACCTGCTGACTCCAGGGACAAGAGAGACATCGGCAAAGGAGAGTGAGGGAAAAGTTATCTTGTGTTTTTCTGTTGAGAATCCTCCCACTCGATATTTCAACCCGGGTGCATTCATCAAACAGAGAAGAGGAAGATCAGGGAATAATGAAACAGGCTGACATTTTATTATTTTTGTATTAAATCACAGGAACTTCTTTGTTCTTCAAAAGAAGGAGTTACTGGTGACGTGATCCCACCATTCAGCGTGTGTGTGTGTGTGTGTGTGTGTGTGTGTGTGTGTGTGTGTATTGTGTGCCTTTTGAGAGTAAATTCTTACACACACACACACACACACACACACACACACACACACACACACACACACACACACACACACACACACACACACACACTCATGGATGAACCAGTCCTGTATAAACCTTTCTGCCAGGGCCTACACCAGCTGACCATGCCAGATAAACCTCTAAAGAGGGCTGCTCCTGGGCTTCCTAATCATGTTCCTGAACCACATCAATTGGTTCTTCTCAGTGTGGAGGAGCAGCAGGTCAAGTCTGAGCCTCTCAGGTATTTCTGTACTCACCTGAACCTACAAAGTAAGTAAAGTCACATTGCAGGAAAAATGTCATTTCAGCTATTTGCTATTAGCCAACAAGCTTTATTACAGTGAAGAAAAATCAACTGGATAGAAAGCTTCAACATATCGCTAGCCTGGAGGCAAGTTACTTAGCGTTCCCAACCCTGGTCCTCAGTGCCCTCCCTGTTTTGCATGTTTCTATGTCTCTGCTACAGCACACCTGGTTCACAGGTTTGCATTTCCTCCTTAAGGTGACATCAAGTGCTGCAGAAGCCTGTAAATCATTCAGTCATCTGGATCAGGTGTTTGGCAGTAGAGAAACAATGTTGTTGGAAATGGCAACATCAAAAACACACAAGCTTCAACCACCCTGAATACTCACCTCTCTCTCAGGACTGGTCTCTCCGCAGCTCCAGTGAGTTATCAATTCCAATTAATCCTGCTAAAGAACTTTCACTTCGGTTCGACATATACTCAGCAGACCTACCTCTTCCAGCAGCAATCCTCCTCGAATCCTTGCTTCCTCTTGGTCTCTCGATTCCTCTGGTCCAGAAGAAAATAAACTGTTTTAAGAAAAGCTTGTTTCTGAGTCCGAGTGTGCTGTGTTTGCTTAAGAGTCACTCATTCAGGATCATGACATAAGTGTCACATTTTGGTCGCGTCCCAGAAGCCAAGGGACAAAACGCTCTGCTACATGTACGCTCTGAGCCTATTTTTTACACGCTTTTTACGTTCTTCCTGTCAAGCACAACAGTTCGATCAGACCAGACACAAAGTCAAACACAAAAGCAGTGTAAAATATCCCATAACTTCAAAAGAAAAGTCACATTCAGATTTCCTGTAGCTTAACTTGTAAAAATTCAATTCAATTCACATTTATTTCTAAAGCACCAAATCACAACAAGAGTTGTTTCAAGGACCTTCACACAGTAAACATTCCAGTACAGGTCAGTTCATTAAGCCAATCGCTAAAAAAGTTTCCTATATAAGGAACCCAGCAGGTTGCATCAAGTCACTGACTAGTGTCAGAGTCTTTACAGCAATCCTCATACTAAGCAAGCATGCAGCGACAGTGGAGAGGAAAACTCCCTTTTAACAGGAAGAAACCCCAGAGGATCCTGGCTCAGTATAAGCAGCCATCCTCCACGACTCACTGGGGATGGAGAAGACAGAGCACACACACACACACACACACACACACACACACACACACACACACACACACACACACACACACACACACACACACACACACACACACACACACACACACACACACAAAGTAGTGTTTCTATGGTTACATTGTAATTTCTTAGTAAATATTCTATTTGGTGAGAGATAAACTTTATTGTATTTATCCTAGTGAATCTATAATCAAACAGGTAAACTAGTAGTAGCACATTCAACGTCAAAGAGAGTAAAATGTTGTTATCAGGAGAGGGAGAATGTTTAAGTTCAGACGCCCTCTGCCTCGCTGTACCCACTCATGCTGCCGCGGTCCAGGTGGACCATCAGATCGCTACACTTGCCGACTCCCAGAACATCATCCTCACTGCCATCCAAGACATCCATGCATGCAATGTTTGACGCCTCTGCTGAATTGACCACCGTCATTTTAAAATTAGCATAACTCTGCCTTATAGCTTGTTAATTTGCCCCACTTTTGATCAACTCAGCTCCGAACCTCTTGTCTCCATTTTTTCTCCTGTTGAAAACAGAGCCTGGCGCCCTCTGCTGTTACGGGCGTGTAATGGTTAGACCCTGATTAGAAGATGACCCTACATTTAAAATTATCTTCAGTGAAAAAACCTTGTCTTATATTCGGGTCAATACAGTAAATAGGGCTGGGCGATATGGACCAAAACTTATATCTCATCTTTTAGCTGAATTCCGATATACGATATATATCTTGATATTTTTCTCCTGTAAAATATTTACAAGTTAACTCACTTCAAACTGTCTTGAGAAATTATAAACATAAATCAGTAGATTAAATGCATAAACATGTATTGATTTGTTTCAAACTTTAACCTTAGTGCCTATTCTCTATCAGTCTGAAATTTAGAAACACTGGTAGAGCTGTCTGTTAACACACACACACACACACACACACACACACACACACACACACACACACACACACACACACAGTTGAGAGCTAGAGGTGTATCAATGTTGCTCTTTTATGAGTATTATTTTTGGGCTAAGGTCGCCGTAACCCACGCCTCACAAACTCTTACCTTTTCCAACAGAATCACTCGTAACGGAGTATTTACTAACATAGCAAACCAGAGCGGAAAAAATGGAACCAGAACAACATTTCTCACCCGTTGAGCTCGACTTCAAAATAAAACGTTAACTCTATAGTTTACTATTCAAACCCTTACAATACGTTTGAGGTAATTTGGCCACTCCGGCTATCCATAGATGTTTCCTGATTACACAGGGGAGGGTGGGGTGTGGCTCATCCCTCCGGCTCCACACAGGCAGGATGGATAAACAGAACTCAGTTGGTGTTGAACATCCCCAAATAATTAAAAACAAGGACGCCAAATGCTAAGTTTAGAGCATTTATTGTTTTTGTTCTATTTCTTGTTTGTACTTTTTTGGGCTCTTCCAACTCAATCTGTTTACAGCAGTAAAGAAAAGACAAAGACCTCAAGTAAAACTAATAAAGAGAAACACAGCAGGATCTCTGCTTTAAATATATCTATTTTAATAAAGTAGTTCACCCCCCCCCCCCCCCCCCCCCCCCCCACAAAAAAAAAAACTGGAAAAGAAATACTGAGGGATGGAGCAGCCACAGGAAAGCACCGCCAGCACAGAGAGCAGCTTAATTAGTCCCGTCAAAGATCTGTGGCAGTTAAAGAGGAATGGAGGCGGGTAACTGGGTAGAGGCTGGAGGAGGCTTTCTCACTCTTTTGTTTGTCTTGGCTCAGTGTTGTTTCATTCATCTTATTTTAAACAGGCCTCCAAATGAGCCCTTTGGGGTACATGGATCATAACAAACCTCACTGATCAAGATGCTATCATAGACACTTAAATATTCATGTCATCCTGAGTTTAGTGGGCAGCTTTGATTACAGGCTATTTTTGAATGCTTGTTATTTATCTGCTATAGAGAAGCGACACAAGAAGAGCAGCCTGATCCGTCATGAGCGAAGCTCAAACGTCGGAGGTTTCCTGAACCCTCCGCCTCTAAACAGCTATGAAATCCGGCTTTTTCTCACAGAAAACTCATTTCATATCTTTTCCTCAGCAGGATGTGAAAATAAAGTATGAATTCACAAAGCCAGATGTCCAACCTCTCACTCACACCACCAAAATCAGCTGTGTGCCTAAATTCAATGACTCACCTCTACGCTTCATATTTTATCAAACAGCAGATATGGTTTAAAATATTCATGCAAATGCAAAGCACATAAAGACGTTCACAAACACACTTCCTCCTTCTCTCTCAGGCGGGTTCAAGGTGAATATACATCAAATATGTAAGACAGCACATGGTAGTGATGTTCATCAGTTATACTTTTCTCCCATTCCCACCAACCCAAACACCAGGATGAATCTGTAGCTTGTGTCAATGAAAATAAAAACCCTCGGAGGTGCATTTCCACTGTAAAAGAGCAGAGACACCAGGGAAGGGTTGTCTGAGGTTTATCTCCACCTCGCCTTAAGTTATGGTTCATGCATATGTCATGGAGGGTGGCAGTTTCTTGACCCACGACATGCAGAATCACCATACGGAGAGCAAGAAGGTAAGTAAAAAGGTTTTTATTACTAAATAAGGAGCAATGTGAGGGATGGGAACAGATGAGACGTAGGACTGGCAGCAGGAATCCAGGGGGAGATTTGTTTCTTGGTAGTGGTAACTGTACAGGAAGGGTTGTCAGGTCCGGGTGAGCTGAGGAGATCCAAAGGTAAAGGGATTGGTTTGTCCAGAGGTGTAGGAGCAGGAATGGACGTTGGTAGGTGAGTGGCTGAGAGCGGGCGGCCAGGGGATGAAGCAGTGTGGTCAGGTAGGCTGAGATCCGGGTTTGTTCTGGAGATGGTGAGAGATTACGAGGAACCTGGAGGAGAGCAGGAGAGGGCATCAAGGGATTTTCAGGCGACAGGTTAACAAGAGCAAAAAATACGAATGTCTAAGTCGGGTTGGAGGCTAGAGTGTAGCGTAATGGTTGT
The DNA here is from genome assembly GCA_006942095.1 of Nothobranchius kuhntae. Lineage (NCBI taxonomy): Eukaryota > Metazoa > Chordata > Actinopteri > Cyprinodontiformes > Nothobranchiidae > Nothobranchius > Nothobranchius kuhntae. Next base: position 442,819 of record SSNQ01034747.1, read on the forward strand.
TGGCTCTTTTATGAAAGATAAACCATTCTACATAATAATCTGGAATATTAATTTTTACAAATTAATAACCAAATGTTATAGAGATATGAAGACTCAAAGGTTGTTTTCATCGATAAACTGACGATCATATCCGTTTGTCTGTGTTTCAGTTCAATGAAAAGACAAGTTTAAAATTTAAGAATTTTAATTCTTCAATTTAAACTAACGATTTGAAATGACAATCATAGGAAAAACAATCAACATTGGCAACCTTGTTGGACAATCTTTAACAGTTGATATTTTAAGCTTGCACAAATAGACCTTGTGTTGGATGTGCTAAGATTGAGGATGATGTAATTATGAATGCATGCATGCAGGTGTCTGAGTGAAAAATGGTGTTTTGCAATTAAACTTTAGTTCTTGGTGTTCGTTCCACACTTCCGCTTTCTTTCGTTCTCACTCTCGTTCTGACTAACTTACCAAAACCACTTCTCTTCCCAAAGCAAACTTGTTGTGCGTAAGAGCAAATGTGTTTTGAGTTACTGTGAAGTGGGACCTGTGTGAGAAGTGTGAACGTCATTGCTAAACATCTTCAAAAACATTATTTAATTATACTGATTCATTATAGTTCATTATGATTACCCAAAGCATAATAATCATTCATTTGATTAAAATACATTTATAATGAGCAAAGTGATCAAATGATTATTTAACAAAAATAAAGGAAGTTTAAGACTCTTTTATTATGACTAGACTGTGGGTTGAAGTCCTTCTTCTGAAGCTGCAGGTGTTAGATGTTGTGGAATCCTTCAGACTTGCTGTCGGCTCAGGTCTTAATCTGTGGGTGAAGGTGCTGCGTGACCCAGCTCTGACTCAGCCGGGCAAATACGACCTTTGGCACAGAAAGCCCATACTTCCTCACGTTACAATCCCCCCTTTCACGACGACATGGTGGAAAAGCGACAACCACCTGACGTCATGACCTCAACAACGTGATGTACTCATGAAGGAAGACATTACAGTGTTCCCGATGAAGGCAGGAGTGAGGAAGCTTCTCCCTACGTCTCGTGAAGAAAGGATTATATCCTGATTAGGTGATTAAGGCAAAACTGTTGCAAATCATTGTAAAGTAATCCACTTAGGAGATCTTGAAAGCAGAGCTATTTCAATAGCAGTTTATGTCATCAGCAATAATTCAAAGGCATATTCAAAAGGATAAGGTAGCCCGTGTGTCCACACGGAGCTGCAGGTGATTTGGGCAGGCAAAGTCCAGTAAAGACCTCGATACCTCTCGAACCACGACCAAAGCCCCATGCGACAGGAACCAGGTGGAGTAAGGTGAAGTCGACTCTCTGATGGCGAAGATCCCCATGGATTGGAGTATCATCATCATCGAAAGCCAGACGAGCTCAGGAGAAGGAGACACAGAGTGAGGCAGCCCATACAATAGATTGCGTTTGATGCAAATCAAAGAAAATAATCACAAACCTATCTATGGGTACCTTTTGGACCATGTGACGGCATTTTGTGAATTATCTAAAGAAGAAATGTTCTGCACCCTGTTCTACATGTCATGTGCAAAGGTGATGCAGAGAAAACACAAATAAAAGAAATTAATTCCTAACTGATATGTGAAAATCATCAGGCTGCACTGATTAAAGGCTTATATAAAAAAAAAATAATAATATGAAGGGCAAATTGGCTTGTAGCCCTTTTAAGGGAAATTTTAACAAGTTAAACCCTGAATTCAAACATAATCACTCTACACAAAGCACTATTAAAAGATAGAGAAGTAAATCAGTACTAAAATGTAAATCAGTAGTCCCTAAAAATGTGAGTTAGTAACAGGACCCTGGCTGAAGGCAGGTAACCTGAAAAAAACTCAAAGGATATCACAACTATTAAAAATTCATCCAACAAAGAATCAAGTGAATTTGTAACGTTCCACCAGGTAGTGGTGGAAGTGTCCAGTCAGAATCGCTTGGGTCACTAAGCTGTTTGTATCTGGTGTTACGCAGGCCCGGCCCAAATAAAATTGGAGCCCTAGGCAAGATTATAGGTGGCGCCCCCTTACGCTGCAGTAAATTCCACTGCGACTGTACATACTCACAAGAAACCACATAGCTTTGTCTTAGATGTTCTTTTTATTTAAAAAAGCCATTTGCACATTCAGAATATGTAGAAATGTAAACATTTTGAACTGAATATATAAAATAAAATGAACTAAACTAAAAGCATTAGACTTACATATTACAAAATTAAAAGTGAAAAATTATAAATACCATAAAAATAAGGAAGATTTCAATATTACAAAAATAAAAGTAAAAAATTATAAATACCATAAAAATAAGGAACACAAAATAAAGCATTAAAGAAACCAGTATCCAGAAAGAATTACAAAACAAAACAAGTTAGGATTTCAATAAAAATTCACCCAATAGATGATTAACAATGTCCTCTAGTGGTGTTTTTTGTCCTGAACCTAACATGACCTGCTACAGATTTACTCTCCTGGGTTTTTTGCAGCAAAGTCACCAATAACATCCTCAAATGACAACTGATTTGAGACCACATTTATGCTTATAATGGCAAGTCCACTGAGACGTTCTTGCATCATAGTAGATCTCAAATAAGTTTTAATCATTTTGAGCTTAGAGAAGCTTCTTTCAGCTGCAGCCACTGTAACAGGACGGGTGGCAGAGATTCTCAAAGCCTTTAGTCCTTCCCTAGTCAGTTTCTACTCTCTTTTAGAAAATATTTTACAGCAGAAGCAGTGCACGCTATCATCTTTTTTAGAATACATAAGCCAGCTTCTTCTGACTTTTTCTCCATTGACTGAGTCTGTTAAAAATGTCATGTTGACACCTTCGTCCATCTTTTTGTTTAGGGAATGTGAAGCTATTTTCAATTTGAAATGGACCTCTGTGAACCAACTCTGTTCATACCTTATCTGTTAGAGGAGATGGCCAGTCAGCAGGGTCAATTGGAGAAGCAGAAGATGTGCTTGATGTTGCTGCATCACTGCTAAGGTGTGCTGCTGAGGTGGAGCCAACAGGAGGAGTGCATGATGCTGCAGCTATCACTGCTTAATTGTTCAGCTGAGGTGGAGGCGACAGGAGGATTTGCAGGGGTGGGACACAGAAACTTCAGCAGCGCATCTGAAGACAGAAGAGGAGTATATGACACCAAGCTAAATATCAATACATGATTTCAAGAATAAAATTAATTTCTGGGAAAAAAAATAATAATACAGAAATGTATGCACAATGCAGTGTTCGTGAAAACATTTGAGCTAAACTGGCAGCAGACATAGATGAGTCTCATGCAAAACATTTTTGAACCATGCAGGACAATGTTCTCACGTGCTGCTGATCTGTATCTGTTTAACAGTGGTGGGTTTTCCATTGAACTCGGACATTGACATACTATAACTTTTTTGCAACAATAATCTGTTGCAGTAATTTAAAGAAGAAAACCATCAATGAAAATTTTTGCATAATACAAATAATTTTCTACTATGAGGTTTAAAAAATCACTCATAAAAAATATAAAACAGACAGAATTGTAAAGAAACTATCAGACAGTTACCAAGGACCATCATATAACATTTAGGTGTTATTATGAAACACTGAATTCTCAGAACACAAAACATCAGAAAATATTCCAAAGCACTAAAATAATCCTAGCTAGGTTGCTGTAATGTGTTGCTGCTGCTCTGTTATTGACGCGTTGTTTGTTTGACTGAATGTTTACAGTCTGGGAGCCAGATATGCAGCTTATACCCGCTGTTTAACAACTTTAATAAACCATTGTTAAGAGCTAATATATTTGTGTCTCATGCTTTAGTGCTGCCCAAACGTTACAATATTAAGAAAATAGCTTCGTTTGTCCTAAAGCATCCCCAGAGTGCTAACTAATAACGTTATGAAATCATCATTTAATTTCAATATTTTACACCTTACCTCTGTCTTTGTCGCATTTTTCCTCCTCTTCTTTTCTTTTTTTCCTCCCCTGGGCTCCAGATAATTTAGGCCGTTTAGACATGATGAACTAGCTGACTCATCAAAACAACCGTTCTCGTAGCTAGCAGGTAAAGACGGGGAGGGGGGCGAAGTGGGCGCGACGCGCGGCGCCACATAGTGACGTATCATTAATCATTTTTAAATGCACACTGTGCTACTTAATAAACTTTGCTAAGAAGGTATTATGTTGTGGGCTTGATATTTTAATCTTAAGACACATTAATATCAACTTGCTTTACAAACGTTACGTAAGCATATTTATTTATTTAATTATTTTGTGGTGCCAGTGCGCCCCCTGGCTTGCTGGCGCCCCTAGCACTTGCCTATAATGCCTATAGGACGGGCCGGCCCTGGTGTTACGAACCCACAGGGAAACGAGTTTGAAATTACCTGTGGGACTCGTTTGGAACTGGAGCGAAGCGGATGGTTTAGTTGTTAGATCAGAACCTGATTTTACCTGTTCAAGGTTGTTTATCAGCTTATCAGAGGCGACGTTCTCGTGATCAGGAATAGGAGTGAAATGGAGATGAGGAGAGGAGGCTCGCAGCTTTCCACCCCCCTTTTGTTTCTCAAACTTATGCCGTGACTGTGAGACAGGAAAATCAGAAAAAACCACAGTTGCCTAGGAGAACTAAGAAGATGCACATTGTCACCCGGATCATGCTGGAGGAGCAGGTGTTCAGATGTCCAAAGACCTGGAGGTCTCGGACGTGGAGGTTCTGAAAAGGATTCAGGCAAGAATGGTTGCGTTACAGGTGTCAAAGCAAACACTGCCATGTGTAGAATCAGACACAGACATGTTGCTAGCGAGAGGAACACGTTCTGTCCTGAAAACTGAAGCCAAGAATACTTTCGGCTCAAGAATGATGGAGGATCCCACACGGGAACAGAAATACCAGGTTTAACCAGAGAAGTTACAGACTGACTAGAGCCCTCCCCCTTAGAAGGTGTATCACCTATCCCCGGGTCGGAGGTCAACTTCGCCAGCTGAAGTGCTGTAAGGTCAGTGTCGGAAGACTCAGTGCCACTCAGCACCCCCCATTTGTCAGGCGGGGCCCTGAGCCGAGCGTCGCTGCACGCACCCACCCCTCCCGGGCCGGGTGGTGAGCCCGAGCCCGTGAGTGTGGTGCCCGCAGCAATTCCCGAGGCCTTCTCAATATCATCACTGACCCCAGGGCTACTGGAAACCGCAGGTTTTTCTGCGCCGCCATGGTCACCTGAAAGAAAAATCACAGGAAAGAGAGCACATAGGCCAGAGACGGAGTCACACTCCTGTGAAAGAAGAAGAGAATTTTCCTCCATGTCAGCAGAGGTCACGAACTGAGAACTGACAAGGTCATTCACAGAAAAGTCAAGAAGTCCAGGCACAAACCCTTCAAATGGTAAGATGGGCCTGTCTGGAGCCCACAAGTGTTTCACGGCGTCTGATGTTTCCACCTCGCCCCGAGAAACAAGCAGGGTTGTGCGTGATGCGGACTGATGATTGCTGAAAGACTTCACATCCATGCCGGAGAGTTGGTTATCACCTGACATGGTGGAAAGAGAAAATCCATCAGGAACCACAGGTTTTAGCACAAGCTGTTTGTCAGTGTGGTTAACCATAGGTTCGAGAGATTCATCTAGAGTTAAATCAGCAGAGAGAATGTCGTTAATTTCAAACCATGATGTGATTAGCGGGGTTACGACCCCCCCTAAGAAAGAAAGAAAATTGAAAATGAACATTGTGACTGATACCAAAGAAATGCATGAGCTCACGTCAGGAAGTGCGTAGCAGAACAACTTCTGACCCAGTCTAACTGTCACCCCAATACCGTCACGTGTACCCTGTCCTGGGCAGTTGTGCTCCAAAGACAGTAATCCTACCACATCAGCCCGGCGTCCGACTAACGCAGATGAGCCGTTCTCGAGCGGGGCAGGACCAGGTGGTTCCGGCAGCCGGTGAACAGTCTCCTTTGTCTGGGTGTGTTCTGGAAGCAGATCGAGAACTTTACATCAGGTGTAACAGTACAATCAAGATAACGGTTTAAGGAGCGCTGAGTCGTTTCCTCAGCCTGCCGAGTCGCAGATGCTAGGTCCATCACCTTCATCCTTTAGAGCAAATCTGTTATTTCGTCGTCTGAGCCCAATGTAAACACACCGGTACAGCCTCTTAATTTATCTCAAAATTAATGACTGACCGTGGTGTTAGTTTTTTACGGCACAGGAGAAATATGGTTGCTGAACAGAGAACCGAATGGAACACAAAATCACCGCAAGATGGCAGCATAGGCTAGGGAACCGGTTGATGGAGGCCTGAAGCCTGTTTTCCTTACCGGACCCAAAAGAAAGAGCAAAACTAAGCAGTTCTGCTGTTTGTTTGGATAAAACTTCGCGTTTTACTCGAGGGAAGGCTTAAAATTGCCCGCAGACAGCCTACCAGGTACGGCGACGACGGAAACGTGCACAATTTCACATGCCAAATTACACCGAGGGACACATTGTAGTGTCAGGCTAAGTAACTTAGCGGGGCTCATCAGCTGAAATGAGCGTTAGTTTTAACCAGGTCCTAGAACTGGCGGTCGAATAATCACTTCCGTGAAAAGTGAAGTTATTCACTGATTTAGCGACGTAGCTTTGCTACGAGCTCTTCCGCGCCTTGAAATGCAGCGTTAGCTGCTGACGAAGAGTTAACGGGTATTTCGGTTTACTGCTGATCAAACAGACTACTGGATAATGTGCGTCTGGCGCTCCGTTCAGACATATAAAAAATACACAGCTTTCACGGCGCTCAAAAGGTTTGTCCGAGAAGTCGGAGATTCAGTTTTACTTCCTGGCGAAGGTTGAATTCTTTAAGCTAAGCGGTTAGCTCGTTAGCTCGTTGCAGCAACATCAGAGCGGAAAGGAAACTTTCCGACCTGTAGAGTTCAGAGACGCGATGTCTCATCACAGCGGAGAACATACAGTCAAAGACACAACTCACCCATTCACTCATCGATGGACAAGAATGGAAAAATTCACAGGATCTGTGGATTTGGTGTTTAATTTAGAGATCGGAAATATCACCGTAAAATCCTTCCCCGGACATCTCCAGAGGAACGAGTTTAGTGTGGAATAACTTCCGGTTTTTCAAAATAAGACATCAAAGTGAAACACAGAGAAAAAGATAAATTTTGTTAAAAATTAGTTCGTTGATGGATTAGGACGGATATATGGCAGATATAGAAGTTGGGTCGGCTCGCCAAATATGTAGCGTAATGGTTGTTGGCTCTTTTATGAAAGATAAACCATTCTACATAATAATCTGGAATATAAATTTTTACAAATTAATAACCAAATGTTATAGAGATATGAAGACTCAAAGGTTGTTTTCATCGATAAACTCGTCGTCGTCGTCGTCGTCGTCTTCCTCCGCTTATCCGGGTCCGGGTCGCGGGGGCAGCATCCCAACTAGGGAGCTCCAGGCCGTCCTCTCCCCGGCCTTGTCCACCAGCTCCTCCGGCAGGACCCCAAGGCGTTCCCGGACCAGATTGGAGATGTAACCTCTCCAACGTGTCCTGGGTCAACCCGGGGGCCTTCTGCCGGCAGGACATGCCCGAAACACCTCCCCGGGGAGGCGTCCAGGAGGCATCCTGACCAGATGCCCAAACCACCTCAACTGGCTCCTTTCGATCCGGAGGAGCAGCGGTTCTACTCCGAGTCCCTCCCGAATGTCCGAGCTCCTCACCCTATCTCTAAGGCTGAGCCCGGCCACCCTACGGAGGAAACTCATTTCGGCCGCTTGTATCCGCGATCTCGTTCTTTCGGTCATTACCCAAAGCTCATGACCATAGGTGAGGATTGGGACGTAGATCGACCGGTAAATCGAGAGCCTGGCTTTCTGGCTCAGCTCCCTCTTCCCCACGACAGATCGGCTCAGCGTCCGCATCACTGCAGACGCCGAACCAATCCGCCTGTCGATCTCCCGATCCCTCCTACCCTCACTCGTGAACAAGACCCCGAGATACTTAAACTCCTCCACTTGAGGTAGGACCTCTCCCCCGACCCGGAG
>SSNQ01034747.1:452891-467676 GCA_006942095.1 Nothobranchius kuhntae
GGCTTGCACAGAAGTCCAATAACAAAACACCGCTCGAGTTCAGATTAGGTGGGCCGTTCCTCCCAATCACACCCCTCCAGGTCAAGCTGTCATTGCCCACGTGAGCATTGAAGTCCCCCAGCAGGACAATGGAGTCCCCTGATGGAGCACTATCTAGCACTCGTCCCAGGGACTCCAAAAAGGGTGGGTACTCTGAACTGATATTTGGCCCATAAGCACAAACAACAGTCAGGACCCGTTCCCCGACCCGAAGGCGCAAGGAAGCTACCCTCTTGTCCCCCGGGGTAAACCCCAACACACAGGCAGAGAGTCTCGGGGCTAACAAAAAGCCAACCCCAGCCCTCCGCCTCTCACCCGGAGCAACTCCAGCAAAGTAGAGTGTCCAACCCCTCTCCAGGTCTCGGGTTCCAGAGCCAATGCAATGTGTCGAGGTGAGTCCGACTATATCTAGCCGGTACCGCTCAACCTCTGCCACAAGCTCCGGCTCCTTCCCCGCCAGCGAGGTGACGTTCCATGTCCCAAAAACTAGTTTTCTTGTCCGGGGATTGGACCGCCAAGGCTCCCGCCTTGGTCTGCCACCCGATTCGCATTGCACCGGACCCTTCATGTTCCTCCTGCGGGTGGTGGGTCCACAGTTGGACGAGCCCATGTATCCGGTTCGGGCTGGGCCCGGCCGGGCCCCATGGGCGAAAGCCCGGCCACCAGGCGCTCGCTCATGGGCCCCAACCCCAGGCCTGGCTCCAGGGTGGGACCCCGGTAACCCTCCGGGCCGGGTACTCCGGCTCTTCGTTTTAACCGCCATGAAAGATCCTTCGAACCGTTCTTTGTCTCACCCTTCACCTAAGACCAATTTGTCATGGGAGACCCTACCAGGGGCACTAAGTGCCCCCGACAACATAGCTCCTAGGATCATTAGGGCACTCAAACTCCTCCACCACGATAAGGTGACGGTTCAAGGAGGATCATATCCATTTGTCTGTGTTTCAGTTAAATGAAAAGACAAGTTTAAAATTTAAGATTTTTAATTCTTCAATTTAAACTAACGATTCGAAATGACAATCATAGGAAAAACAATAAACATTGGCAACCTTGTTGGACAATCTTTAACAGTTGATATTTTAAGCTTGCACAAATAGACCTTGTGTTGGATGTGCTAAGATTGAGGATGATGTAATTATGAATGCGTGCATGTGTCTGAGATTGCTTCAGGGAGAGAAAAGGTGTCTGAGTGAAAAATGATGTTTTGCAATTAAACTTTAGTTCTTATTAGAAAACCAGCATCAGAACACTATCTATCGTGTTCTGTCTCACCGTACTTAGGACCCCCTTTTAGATCCGGACCTCGGAGGATGTGTTATCCAGGTCACACCTTGGCTGGCAGAGGAGACAAAGGTGTGCGATGATCCGGTCCAGAGTTGACCTCGGTACACAATGCTGGAGCGTTCGGCAGATGCGCTTTCTCAAGTTTAAATTAACTCAGAAATCAAAAGACTCTGGGACGAGTCTGCGTTAGCTGTTGCATTTCTGCTATTCTGTCTGGCTTGACAGAAATAGCGTGGGGGGGGGGGGGAATAGGAAGCCGGCAGGGCTCCTTTCCCCGTGGTGTTCGTTCCGCACTTTCGCTCTCTTTCGTTCTCAATCTCGTTCTGACCTAACTTACCAAAACCACTTCTCTTCCCAAAGCAAACTTGTTGTGCGTAAGAGCAAATGTGTTTTGAGTTACTGTGAAGTGGGACCTGTGTGAGAAGTGTGAAGGTCATTGCTAAACATCTTCAAAAACATTATTTAATTAAGTATACTGATTCATTATAGTTCATTATGATTACCCAAAGCATAATAATCATTCATTTGATTAAAATACATTTATAATGAGCAAAGTGATCAAATGGTTATATAACAAAAATAAAGGAAGTTTAAGACTCGTTTATTATGACTAGACTGTGGGTTGAAGTCCTTCTTCTGAAGCTGCAGGTGTTAGATGCTGTGGCGTCCTTCAGACTTGCTGTCGGCTCAGGTCTTAATCTGTGGGTGAAGGTGCTGCGTGACCCCGCTCTGACCCAGCCGGGCAAATACGACCTTTGGCACAGAAAGCCCATACTTCCTCACGTTACAAGAGCTACCCAAAAAGATTAATCATCCGGCGTGGTGAAGTGTCACACTGCTCCTTAAATCCCCTGGGCCTTGATGGTCAAATCAGCTGCAGCTGGGAGCTCTCAGGCACGCCCACCTGTGAAAACAATACTCAGAGAAGAAAACAGGGTTACAGGCTGGCAGCTCACCATGGACCATGACAGCATATTTTCATAACAGATAATATTTGTTAATCAAATTATAGTTTTATTTAATGTTAGGGCTGGGTGATACATAGATATTTTTAAAATATCGATATGATTTTTAAACAAGATGCAAGATGACTTTTTATCTTTATATCGATATAACTGCTCAAACTGCGATGCTAGTGATTAGCCGCTATGTTAGCTACATGCTGCTCCGTCTCTAAGCGGTTATGACAAGTATTCTCACAAGTTGGCTCAATCTGAGAGCCTCTGGGACAATCCTCAGACAACCCTTCCCTGGTGATTTTCTATAATGATTTATGACAAAATTCTTTAACAAAATGAAAAACTGAACCCAGTACATGTTTATATAGATGGTAAAGTGTAGTTATACTGAATTTCTACAATTTTAATGCCGAGTCTGGCCCATACCTTTAAGACATACTGTAGAGACGGTCTGACTGCTGGGTACATACTAATCATCTCATTTTCCTTCTCTGTGGCCTGGTGGTAGAGTGTCCGCCCAGGGACTGGAGGACTGGCGTTCAAATCCCGGTCGGGTCATATCAACGACATTAACAACAGGACCCAATGCCTCCCTGATTGACACTCAGCTTTAAGGGGTTGGACTGGGGGTTAAACCACCAAATAGTTCCTGAGCGCAGCTGCAGCTTCAGCTCACCGCTCCCCACGGGGATGGGTCGGATGTGGATATGAATTTCACCAGTGTGTGATGATGACCACAGGACTTTATTATGTCTTTTATTATTCAGCAGCTCCTGGCCTTTGGGGTGGCACCAATGACAGATTTAACACGTGACTGAATGAAAATGTGAAAGCTCTTAAACAGATAACTGCTGCCTCGGTTCTGGGGTCCAGGTAAGAAGGCAGAGTTAATTTTTACAGTACAGATATAAATCACACAGTGCTTTCATTCAGATGTGTGAAAAAGTTCTGAACGCAACACAACACTCTAAAAGATGGAAGATCTAACACGCACATCAAAAGTTAGTCACATGATAACTTGTCATCTACAAATAAATGTTCCCTGCAGCACCGACATTCGTTCGCATCACCGGAGCTGGCTGAGCAGAGCGCCGGCCGAATGACGACGACAGCAACAACCTTGTGAGAAAACGTTTCACCTCCAGATTTTCTCTTTATGTCATTTGATGTGGAAGTAGAGGAAAATCACCTTTTACACAATGGGCACACGGGGCTGGAATGCGGATGCGATGATGTAAGAAACATGCTAAACATCCACTGAACCCTGCAGCTCTTTGTAATTCATCAGCAGCTCGCCTCATCCTAATGAAGTCAGACACTGATTACAAGCCCCCTTCCAACAGAAAACATCAGCCCTTCCAACTCAATTTCCTCACTCGCACTGTCAAGTTGCGGCTACCCAGCGGGCACGCTGTTAATATTTGATGTGATGCGCTGCGTCCTGCTAATAAAACCCAACAGCGTCATTGTTTGGGCTGACGTGCAGTCTCCGTGGCGGTTTAGATGGAGAAGTGTGAGGAGCTGATTAAGGAAGTGGCAGACAGCGTTAAGTGAGACATTTCGGGTGATATGAATTTGATTCACACGTAACATGAGCTCTTCAAAGAGAAGAGGAGAGTGTGATTAAGAAGGATGTCAGAGCCGTAAATGAGACGGTTTCAGCCGTGGGAGTTCTGGTGATTAATGCACATTTCAGTTCGACACAATGTGACTGGACAAAGGAGTGACAGCAGGAAGAAGGAGGGACGGAACGACAGGAACGTGTGACAGAAATACCTGACAGAGAAATATTAGCATCAAGCTCTTAAATGACATATTCAGGACATTATTGGTAGAGATAAGTGAGGAAGAGCTAGACATGGAGCAGGGAAGGTATTCTGGGAAATGATATTTTCACACTTATATTGAACCATATTTAATAGAGATGTGAAGAGGCGACGGCGATTAGATGGAGGTGTTTATCAGTAGAGCGTTCATCAAACAGTAAGCTAACACTTAGCGTGATTAAAGCTTGATGAAACAAGCAGGAAATACATAAAAACACTGATGGGAAATCAGATGAAATGAAGCACAGAGAATGAAAACAAACAAACGTTAGAATTAGACAGTCGGAGCATAACCGTCTCAGCCTTCATTAGGTGGAAACAGCGTCCTTTCTTCTGTAGGAAACTAAAAACAAGAGTTTTCCTGAACTTTATTGATGTAACTGTAATGAAGGGTCTGGAAATGAGACGTCTCCATTATTAAGCAGATTTAGATGATGAGACAATCAACACCAGGGGTTCTCAACCTGAGCACCCAAAGAGCCACATTCATTTATTTAAAACTGAAAACAATAGTTTGGACTGTCCTCTTCCTGGACAACAGGGTTGCAGGTTCATGGCCTGCTCAGCCTGGTACAGTCGTCGTGTCCTTGGGCAAGACGCTTTGCCCCTAAGAGTCCGATCCCTCCTTCCCTCACTCATGAAGACCGACAGATATTATCACAGGTGGCCCTTCCTGACCCAGAGCTTTCTTTTCCAGGTCTGATCCATGGCCTTGATTTAGGAGGTGCATCGATCTACTTGAGGAATTTCTCCCCACCCATCATGGAGGAGGCCGTGAGGTTTGGAGCCACGGGGCCCAAAACGCTGTCTGTAGACCGCTGAAGGGTTTTTGTAAGTATTGTACAGGGGGTGTACTTTTGTCTGCAACACAAAGAACACCAGAAGGACAGCTTGACTGACAGAACCTGTGTTTGTGGGAGTTAAATGACGTTAGATTATGGACTGTTTCTGCCTTTTGTCCATTCGCCCTGCATCTGTAACCCCGTCACACATCGGCACCAGATAATCTTCTCAAACTATCAGCTCCGGCCAAGCCTCAGATCGGGATTTTCCTTTCAAATGTCAAGATATATATATGGGTTGATAATCTTATAGAGTGTCTGGAGCCTTGGAAGAAGAGATGAGCTGGCCTGTGGGTCAGATAGATGGTGCTGTCACAGAAAAGGGTTGGAAGAACTCCAACAGCTCGGAGGATGTCAGTGCATCGACTTAAAATATGTATATCTGAGGAGGAAGATGAGATAAAATAAAAGGAGTGAAGAAAAAAAACACGTGTGGGGGATGGGAACACAAAGACGTTTCTGAATTAATAAAAGTAGTTTGAAAACAACAGCATCAATATCTTCAAACAGGATGTGACTGTGCTGTTGAATGAAAGCAGTATTGCCAGTATTGTTATAGTTTCCTATTGGTCTGGAGTCCCCATAGTGATCAGGCTGATCTCCTTAAACCTCTTCTAGAGGCGTTAGTGTGTTCATTGGTTTTCTTTCTCCACATGAGTGGGTCCAGGACAGACAGCCCTGTGAGCTGTAGTCTAATCCTAACATTACCTAACTATGCCAGCCAGCCCCAGGCTTCCTTTTGGGAATTCAAGGGCCTGGTAACACTCCCATTCAAATAACCCCACCCCCTGAGAACTCTAATTGAGCCAATCAGAGCTCAGCAGCGTACGTCACACACGGCAACGCTGAGTTTCTCATGAACAACTACGATGGCGACTGAAGCGGAGGTCGCTGCGGCTCTTTCCTCTGGTCTAAATGACTTGGACATGTCTTTAAAACCACAACAAGTAGAGGCGCTAAAAGTCTTTCTTCTAAAGAAAGATGTTTGCACCATCACCAGACGCCATCTTTGACTACAGCTAAAAAACTACAGCGTTGTGCGGTACAGTCGGCATTTCCGCTTTTTTTCTGATTGGTTATTTTTGAGGTGACTAGTCTCGCCCTTCATGGTGCTCTCTGCCCCTGAGTATCCTGACTCGTCCTCTGTGTAGAATAAACAGACGGCAAGTCTGCAGGCCAGGCTAAACATGTCCTGCTTTTGTGACGTTGAGCCACACAGGTAGAGGATGAGAGCCCAGCTCTTCTGTTTCATGTCCACATGGGGTGTGTCCGAATCCGTGGGCAGGATGCTTATGAGTACGGGTCCTCGCTGGTCAAGCAAGGCCGGGTCCTTGCTAGACCGCTAAAACCGAAACCGAGCAGCTCTGAATTCGGACAGTCTAGCCGTCACCTCTACGGTGGCTCGTAAGTCCTGTCACAGCCGTGGCGGCAGCTACATGCAAAGGAAAAATGCTAAAGCTAGCGAAAATCGAGCAGGAATATTGAGAAGCTACAGCAGCTTCACGTCCATCAGCAGCGTTTGTTCATAATCATTTTCAGGTAAAGTAATTTTGTTTATTCTAGAAGCTTTCAGGACTTACATGTTAACTTTAGATTGTTTCATGTATGTTTTAAGCTACAGAATGAACTGGTTAAATGTACACAACACATTTCTACAGAGTATTATGATGTAGGTAATTAATATAAACCAAATGCATTATAAATGTTGAATGCAGTAGGATGTTTTCTAACGTAAATTGGACCTTAGAACTTCTTATTTTCCATCAAATGGGGGTAAAATGCTTTAAAAACAGGCTTTTTAATAAAATAGCATTGAAGTGTTTTCAGTTGAAGCCTAATAATGATTAGATCTTAAAAAATGTAATTATCTGTAGTTTTTATTTAACTATTTCCTGTTGCTTTTCTTTAAACTTAGAACCAGTCTATTGCAGGTTATAGATTTGTTTTACATTTTTCAATAATGTTATCAAAGAAGGCTTTGTTTGGGAACACAGGCTCACATCGTGTCCTCCTGAAATGTCAACAAGGTTGCAGTATCCTTCAGGGTTTGTAGGAAGATAGAGTGTAAAATCCACCTTGGAGGATGGAATTAGGTCTGCAGATGACCAGTGGCATGTAGGTAAATCTGTAGGTGAAAATTGACAATTTCTGGACATTACACACACACACACACACACACTTATATATATATATATATATATATATATATATATATATATATATATAAGTTGTATTTTTGAGGAATAATTTTATTATTGAACAACAACCATGTTCTCAATTAGCCCCAAAAACTCATTAATATCAAAGCTGAATGTTTTTGGAAGTAGTTTAGTTTGTTTTTAGTTTTAGCTATTTTAGGGGGATCTGTGTGTGCAGGTGACTATTACTGTGCATAATTATTAGGCAACTTAACAAAAAACAAATATAAACCCATTTCAATTATTTATTTTTACCAGTTAAACCAATATAGCATCTCCACATTTCCAAATATACATTTCTGACATTCAAAAACAATACAAAAACAAATCAGCGACCAATATAGCCACCTTTCTTTGCAAGGACGCTCAAAAGCCCGCCATCCATGGATTCTGTCAGTGTTTTGATCTGTTCACCATCAACATTGCGTGCAGCAGCAACCACAGCCTCCCAGACACTGTTCAGAGACATGTACTGTTTTCCCTCCTTATAAATCTCACATTTGATGATGGACCACAGGTTCTCAATGGGGTTCAGATCAGGTGAACAAGGAGGCCATGTCATTAGTTTTTCTTCTTTTATACCCTTTCTTGCCAGCCACGCTGTGGAGTACTTGGACGCGTGTGATGGAGCATTGTCCTGCATGAAAATCATGTTTTTTTTTGAAGGATGCAGACTTCTTCCTGGACTGCTGCTTGAAGAAGGTGTCTTCCAGAAACTGGCAGTAGGACTGGGAGTTGAGCTTGACTCCATCCTCAACCCGAAAAGGTGCCACAAGCTCATCTTTGATGATACCAGCCTAAACCAGTACTCCACCTCCACCTTGCTGGCGTCTGAGTCGGACTGGAGCTCTCTGCCCTTTACCAATCCAGCCACGGGCCCATCCATCTGGCCCATCAAGACTCACTCTCATTTCATCAGTCCATAAGACCTTAGAAAAATCAGTCTTGAGATATTTCTTGGCCCAGTCTTGATGTTTCAGCTTGTGTGTCTTGTTCAGTGGTGGTCGTCTTTCAGCCTTTCTTACCTTGGCCATGTCTCTGAGTATTGCACACCTTGTGCTTTTGGGCACTCCAGTGATGTTGCAGCTCTGAAATATGGCCAAACTGGTGGCAAGTGGCATCTTGGTGTCACACCCTGTCCTGTCTTCTCCTAGGTTGTAGTCTGTGTCTCCGTTAATTGCTCCCACCTGCCTCTTGTTTCCCAATCACCATAGCTCCCGTTCCTCATGTATTTAAACCCCTTCTGTTCTGTGTTCCTTGTGGTGTCATTGTTCCAGTGTCAGCGTGCGTCTTAATAAACCTGTGGAATTGATCCTACCTGTCTGCCTGCTTCCTCCCCGGTCTGGATCCTCGCCTTTGCTCTGCTTCACTCCGCGCACGTCGTGACAGAATTACACCACCCCTCAGTAGTGGATCCAACGGGGAGATTCTCCCGTGGAGTTTCCTTCTCCAGTGGCTCACGTCCGACCACCGGCCAGCTTCTCCGTCTCCTTGTGCTCCAGATCCGCCCCGCCGCAGACGGCGGCACCGACCGGCACCCTCGGCTATCCTCGCCGCCCTCCCAGAACCGGATGGGAGTTTGGACCGGGAGACGCTCCCGGATCGCTTCAGCTATGTGGGCACGAGGCTGGCTATCTGCTCCCCCGGAGTCGGTCCACGGCGTGGGGAAAAACGCCGGACTCCACCACCATCCGGGGTCTCCAGACGGAGCTGTGAGCCCGCTTCTGCTCCTGCCCGGCGCGGCTGTTCGGACACGCCCACGGCCAGACCACCAGTCCCATCTCCTGCCGAACCGGCGCCTCCGTCGTCTGTAGAGGAAGGAGCAGCAATCGAAGCCCGGCTGATAGAGCAACGGGCGGAGCTCGGCCGGTTCCGTGAGCTCATCAGCCGCCAGGAGTCTCACCTGGATGCTCTATCCTCCTCGTCTCAGGGCCAGGGGAGCGAGCGCGGGGTTCACCCAGCGGAACTTGCCGGTCAGCGGGCTGAGCTGGCCCAGCTCCGTCGGACGCTCAGCCTCAGGGAGCTAGAGCTGGACGAGCTGACCTCCCGCCTCTCCTCATCGCTCCAAGTTCTCCTAACAGCAGCTCTGCCACCGGCCCAGTAGCCGACGGAGCGGGCCCAGAGGCAGAGGGTATCGACCCGGAAGCAGACGGTACCGGATCCGGTCCAAAACTCGGCGGTCCAGAAGTCGAGGGACCAGAAGCCGACACCTCCGGGTCAGACGCAGACGGTTCCGGTTCCGGTCCAGAGGTCGACGGTCCGAAAACCGAAGGACCAGAAGTCGACGCCCCCGGACCCGAAGCCAACGCCCCCGGACCAGAAGTCGATGGAAGTCGACGCCCGTTCCTGTTCTGAAGTCGACGCCCGTTCCTGTTCTGAAGTCGACGCCCGTTCCTCTTCTGAAGACGACGTGTCCGAAGTCGTCTCCTCTGACGACGTGTCTGAAGTCGTCTCCTCTGACGACGTCCCCGAAGTCGTCTCCTCTGATGACGTCCCCGAAGTCGTCTCCTCTGATGACGTCACCAAAGTCGGCTCGTCTGATGACGTCGCCGCCACCGAAGTCGGCTCGTCTGATGACGTCACCGCCACCTCTGAAGTCGACTCGTCTGATGACGTCGCCACCACCGAAGTCGGCTCGTCTGATGACGTCGCCGCCACCTCTGAAGTCGGCTCGTCCGATGACGTCGCCGCCACCTCCTCTGAAGTCAGCTCGTCCGATGACGTCGCCGCCACCTCCTCTGAAGTCGCCTCGTCTGACGACGTCGCCTCGTCTGACGTCGCCTCGTCTGGGGATGCTCTCTGCACTCAAGAGGTCAACGCTCCGTCCAGTCCGGCGTCTCCACGGTCTCCGGTTCCGATGGTGGTTTTGAGGGTCGTTCTGGCCCAGCCTGCAGAGACTTTGTCACCGGCCCAGCCTGAAGAGACTTTGTCGCCGGCCCAGCCTGCAGAGCTCCTCTATCATAGACGCAGGCCCTCAAGGGTCCGTCCTCGTCTCCTCCTTTGCTGCAGGCGCCGGCCTCCGAGGGCCCGTCGCCTCCTCGTCTGCCGCAGGCGCCGGCCTCCGAGGGCCCTTCGCCTCCTCATCTGCCGCAGGCGCCGGCCTCCGAGGGCCCGTCGCCTCCTCATCTGCTGCAGGCGCCGGCCTCCACGGGCCCGTCGCCTCCTCTGCCGGCCTCCAAGGGCCCGTCGCCTCCTCCGCCGGCCTCCAAGGGCCCGTCGCCTCATCTGCCGCAGGCGCCGGCCCCCGGACTCTGCTGATCCCTGCCGCCTCTCCATCGTCCTCTGGGCCCTCCCTCCGGGTCCCCCTCCCCCTCCCCCCGCCCTGCTCCCGGTTCCTGTGGGCATCTGGGATCCGCCTTTTGAGCGGGGGGCACTGTCACACCCTGTCCTGTCTTCTCCTAGGTTGTAGTCTGTGTCTCCGTTAATTGCTCCCACCTGCCTCTTGTTTCCCAATCACCATAGCTCCCGTTCCTCATGTATTTAAACCCCTTCTGTTCTGTGTTCCTTGTGGTGTCATTGTTCCAGTGTCAGTGTGCGTCTTAATAAACCTGTGGAATTAATCCTACCTGTCTGCCTGCTTCCTCCCCGGTCTGGATCCGCGCCTTAGCTCTGCTTCACTCTGCGCACGTCGTGACACTTGGCAGCTGCACGCTTGACTTTTTTCACTTCATGGGCAGTTATTTTGTGCCTTGGTTTGTCCACACGCTTCTTTCGACCCTGTTGACAATTTTGAATGAAACGCTTGATTGTTCGATGATCACGCTTCAGAAGCTTTGCAATGTTAAGACTGCTGCATCCCTCTGCAAGATATGTCACTATTTTTCACCTTTCTGAGCCTGTCAAGTCCTTCTTTTGACCCATTTTGCCATTGGAAAGGAAGTTGCCTAATAATTATGCACACCTGATATAGGGTGTTGATGTCATTAGGCCACACCCCTTCTCATTACAGAGATGCACACCACCTAATATGCTTAATTGGTAGTAGGCTTTCGAACCTACACAGCTTGGAGTAAGACAACATGCATGAAGAGGATGATGTGGACAAAATACTCATTTGCCTAATAATTCTGCACTCCCTGTATGTATGAGGAAAAAAAGCACACCATATTTTTTCCTGACAAACCAAGCCCCAGTGTTTGCTTTAAAATTCCACTTTATTTGAGGCGGAAGGATACATGGGAATCTGGGGATGTTATGTGGAAACACCTGCTCATGTGCCCCACCTGCTGGATCTTCTTTTTATAGTTACCTTTTTGACTGGTGAGGCAGAGCTGGTGAGTTTATGTGCTTATGCTAATAACTGTGTTAAGTTATTACATATGAGTATACACAGCCTGTACAAGCTATTCACATGTTTGTTACTGATGTTGTAAGGTTGTTTATTTTTGTGTCTTTCAGTTGATTACTTGGCAACCAGCAACAACATAGCTACCGTGCAGGTGTTAGCTTAAGTAGCTCAGTGTGTGTATCACCTGTGTGAATGGTTGTGTGTGAATAAAATTTATTAATAGTAGTGATCAGTTATCCAAACTTGGGTACGCCATAACAGTTAAAGCACGCACTTATGGTGGGAGTTTACTAAGTTAAAGGTACCAAGTTAAATCATACAATGATGATGGTGATGATGATAGAAAACAGAATAATTTATTTATTTATTGATCCCATAGTGGGGAAAATCAATCGATGATGGTGATGATGATGATGATGACGATGATGGTGATGATGGTGATGACAATGATGATGACGATGATGATGGTGATAATGATGACGATGATGATGATGATGATGATGATGGTGGTGAGGATAGTGATCATGATGGAGATGATGATGATGATTTTGGTGGTGGTGGTGATGATGATGATGATGATGATGATGATGATGATGATGATGATGATGATGATGATGATGATAATGATCATGATGGTTATGACAATGATGATTATGATGATGATGATAGTGATCATGAGGAAGATGGTGATGATGATGGTTATGACGATGATGATGTTGGTGATGATGGTGATGATGATGTTATGATGGTTATGACGATGATGATGGTGGTGATGATGATGATAGTGATCCTAATGATGGTGATGATGATGATGATTTTTTTGGTAATGATGATGATAGTGATCATAATGGTGATGATGATGATGATGATGATGATGATGATGATGATGATGATGATGATGATGATGATGATGGCGATCCTAATGATGGTGATGATGATGATTTTTTTGGTGATGATGATGATGATGATGCTGGTGGTGAGGATAGTGATCATGATGGAGATGATGATGATGATGATAATGATGATGGTAGCAATCCTAAGTATAATGATTATGATGATTATTTTGGTGATGATGATGGTGATGATGTATTTATTTTTATTTATTTATTGAGAACCTCATTAGCTCCCACCATAGACTGGAGCTATTCTTCCTGAGGTCTCTTCCATTTTCATTACAAATATTTTACACGTGGGATTTTAACATGGGATTTGAATGACATGCCCTGGTCAAAGATAACACCAAGATTCCTTACTTTGTTCTCGGAGACTAACTTAATGCCATTCATGTCCGGTGATTGACTAAGCAATTTCCTTTTCTGAATTTCAAGTCCAAAGATGAGAACTTCAGTCTTGTCTTGATTTAAAAGCAAAAAGTTTTGAGTCATCCAATTTTTTATGTCTTCAAGACAAGCCTGTAATCTAACTAACCGATTAGGTTCATCAGGGTTAATGGATAGATATAACTGAGTATCGTCAGCACAACAGTGGAAGTTTATCCCATGCTGTCTAATGATTTTACCAATTGGGAGCATATATATATATATATATATATATATATATATATATATATATATATATATATATATAGTAAAAAGAATTGGTCCAAGCACTGAACCCTGTGGTACTCCACAGGTAACCCTGGAGTATGAAGATTTGTCATGTACATTTACAAAATGAAATCTATCAGACAGGTAGGATTTAAACCAGCCTAGCGCTGTTCCTTTGATCCCTACAACATGTTCAAGCCTTTCTAAAAGAACAATGTGATCAGCTGTGTCAAAAGCAGCACTGAGATCTAACAAGACTAGAACAGACACAAGAATCTTATCTGAGGCCATTAGAATATCATTTGTAACTTTCACTAATGTAGTTTCAGTGCTTTGATACTCTCTAAAACCAGACTGAAATTCCTCAAACAAATCAATAGTGTTTAAATACTCACATACTTGGATGACCACTATTTTCTCAAGGACTTTGGATAAAAATAGAATGTTAGATATTGGTCTATAATTCATTGGGTCATCTGGATCCAGAGAAGGCTTCTTAAGTAAAGGTTTGATTACAGCAACCTTAAAAACCTGTGGTATGCATTCATTTACTAAGGATAGATTGATTATATCTAGAATGGGGCTGTAATCAAAGGAAATACATCTTTAAATAATTTGGTTGGGATTGGATCTAAAATGCAAGCTGAAGTTAGATAAAGCTAATATTTTGGATAGCTTTGAAAGCTCAACTGGATCAAAACGGTTCAAACACAAATGAGGTTCTACAGTTGCCTCAGATGCTGCCTCACTTCCTGGGGAAGAATAAATCACATTGGAGAGGATGCTAAGGATTTTGTTTCTAAAAGAATTAATTTTACTTGTGAAAAATCCCATAAAGTTCTTGCTGCTGAGGGCTAAGTGAATAGATGGTTCAGAGCTATGATTCTGTGTAAGTTTGGCAACTGTACTGAAAAGAAATTTTGGATTATTCTCATTCTCTTCAATTAGGGATGAAAAATAAGCTGTTCTAGCTTGTTGAAGCTTATTTTTATAAAGCACAAGACTATTTTTCCAGGATAAGTAGGACCCGTCCTGGTGTGTAGAGCGCCATATTCTCTCCAATTTTCTACAGTTTCGTTTTATAATTCATAAATCAGAATTAAACCAGGGAGCCAACTTCCTGTCCCTAATTACCTTCTTTTTAAAGGGGCAACATCATCTAATGCCACACGTAAAGAGGAAGTAACATTATGAACTAAAGCATCAATTTGTGAAGGGCTAGAAAAAAATATTGCCCTCTGATATGTTCCTCTGAGATGGTGAAGATAGTAAAGATGGAACAGTTGATTTAAAAGATGCAACAGCATTGTCAGATAGAGACAGACTATAGTGAAATTTACTTTCATGTCTCGAGAACTCAGTTATAAAAAACTCATGAAACGAGTAAAACGAGTCATTATCTGTAATCGTGCTGAAGGAAAATCTTCATTGGGTAACTGACTGTCTTCACGCTCTGTGATTGGCCAGTCGCATAGAGCGCCCGCCCCTCCCTACTTACAAAACTCTCTAGCCGACCGGGAGCGCAGTCCGGCTGGCTCAGCCACGCACACACAGACAGTAACGGATCTCGCTGTGATGGCTTCACTGTTTCTCACGTTTCTTCAGTTTTCCCTAGGTTTTCTTCAGCTCGCCTCTTTTTCGGTTGAATATTTAGTTACTTTTTTCGTAACCGACATGGTGCATTTGACAAGACAGAGCTGACGTGCTGTTGTCACTACCTCCGCTCCGGTCGGGTTTTTTTTATTTTTTTTAACACTCTCTCTCTCCCTCTCTCTCTCCCTCTCCCTCTCCCTCTCCCTCTC
>SSNQ01034747.1:475639-488139 GCA_006942095.1 Nothobranchius kuhntae
GAACAATACAGTAGGCCTTAGATCTTGTGATAATAACAGGCTCGTAAATGGTGACGGAGAGGAAATAAAAACACAGACGGGTCTATACGCTTGTGTTTTGCTTGCTTCAACAACAAAATCATGTAGGTCAGCTGACCTGCAAACATCGGGAGCAACATCAGTGGATAACGCTCCTGGCTGCAAATGAAGATTTAATACAAAATTGTTATGATGCAAATCCAATTAGATCTCACTTTTAAAAGTCTAAACTCCACATTTATTAATACTTTAGCCATCAAGAACAAAGCTGCAGCTGCTGCTACCGCTGTGGGCCAGCGGTAGCGCTAAATCACCACCTCGTAGCTGACAGCCACAAGGAAAGGGGGTCGTGACTTGCCTCGTTCCATCGTTCCATCTTATTTACCAAGCTTCAACTAGCCTCGTTGCTAGCAGGTTTGTTCTCCAGCGTGTGTTACCATGGTGAAGGGGAGGGGCTTCAGGTTAGACATATTTGTGGAAACAAAACTGGAGAAAAGCTGGGATTTTAAAACAAAGCCTGGTTTTTGAGATTAGTTACCTTCATGGAAAACATCCCTCTGGACATAGTCGTTTGTCTTCATGTGTCCCCAACAGGTGCTGACTGAGGCTGCAGCTTCCTGAGACCCTAGTGAGGATTAAAGATGGATGGATGGATGGATGGATGGATGGACAGGTGAATGATGATGGATGGACAGGTGAATGATGATGGACAGATGGATGAATGGATGCATGGACAGGTGAATGATGATGGATGAATGGATGGATGGACAGATGGATGGATGAATGGGCAGGTAGATGAATAAATGGACAGATGGATGGATGGATGGACAGGTGAATGATGATGGATGGAGAGATGAATGAATGGATGGACAGATAGATAGATGAAGAAATGGAAGGATAAATGGATGGATAGGTGACAGTGAAGTCACACATGCTTTTGTTCTTTCAAGGCTCGACTACTGCAATGCACTGTATGCCGGCCTTAGTCAGGGTGCGGTAGCATGCTTGCAGTTAGTACAAAACTCAGCCGCTAGGTTCGTGACAGGCACTAGGTGCAGGGAACATATCACCCCTGTGTTGGCATCCCTTCATTGGCTGCCTGTGCAATACAGGGCAGAATTCAAGGTCTTGGTACTGGCATACAAGGCCTTACAAGGAACTGCTCCAGCATTTCTTGGCAACCTGTTGCATAGGCTTGCCCCCTTGCGGGCCCTTCGCTCAGCCGGCAGGGAGCTATTGATCGTTGCACGCACTAAGTGCAGGTCACAGGGGGACCGTGCATTCTCGGTGTTGGCACCTGCACTTTGGAACCAGTTGCCTTTGGTGGTGCATCAGTCACCCTCGGGGGGGGTTAAAAACTCACCTTAAGACACATTTTTTTGTCAAGGCATTCCAGGATTAGCAAATTTTACCAGGTTTCGATGCCCTGGCCTCTTAATCTTTTTCAGGATTTTATTTTTTGATTTACTCTCCTTTTCTAATTGATTTTATGTTGGTTTTACAATTGTTATTGTGACAGCAGTGTCTGTCACCTCATGGACATGGTCTGCTGGTAGTGTTTTCTGTGTTCTGTCCAGGATGACTGGTTGATGTGCACACAATCAGTCTTCTGTTTATGAATGCATGTGTTAATTTTGTATTTCTATTTTGAGTTACCAGTGACTTGGAGTTTCCCATGGAGTCTCACACCTGCAGCTCATCTCCTCAGGAAGCCTAATCGGCACTCCTGGGATCTACCAACTCCCAAGGGAGGGGAGATTCATGTTTATACTTGTGTTCAATTTAATGTAGATGTTTTCTGTTATGGATAGGAAGTTTGTAATTATGATTTGGTTGTTTGAGTTACCTGAATTTATTAGAGTGGTTAGTTTGTGTGTGTCTGTGTGGATTTGTGTGTTAATTGTATGTTAATTGTTCCCCTCTTGTATGTAGAGTGGTCTGATCAGCCACTATTTAAGTTGAACCTGGTGTGTCTAAAATGTCTTTTGTTTTCTGGAAATGGTCTTGTGCTGTGATTGGGTTAAAGTTTCTGTTACCTGTGAAGCTGCTCCAAAATAAAATGGAGTTTTTTGAGTCTCATGAGTAGTGCGTCTCTGGCTGGTTTGGGCAAGTCCCTGACAGTTATATTTTATTCTGATGGATTTATGTTTTTATTGTGTTGTGTTCAGCACCTTGGGCATCTGCAGTGGTCGCAGACGGGGCCTTATAAATAAATGAAATAAAATGGATGGATGTGCAGGTGAATTATGGATGGATGGAGGGATGGATGGACAGGTGAATGAGGATGGATGGCTGGATTGACGGGTTATGGTGATGGATGGATGGGTGCACATGGATCGATGGATGTGCAGGTGAATGATGATGGATGGAGAGATGGACATATAGATGAAAAAAGGATGGGTGGGTGGATGGATGGATGGACAGGTGAATGATGATGGATGGATGGAAAGATGGATGGATGGATGGATGGATTGATGGGTGAATGTTGATGGATGATGGATGGATGGATGGATGGATGTGCAGGTGAATGATGATGGATGGAGAGATGGACATATAGATGAATACATGTACAGATGGATGGATGTTGATGGATGAATGGGCAGATAGATAGATGAATAAATTGACAGAGGGATAGATGGATGAATGGATAGATGGACAGGTGAATGATGATGGATGGAGAGATCGATGAATGGGTGGACAGATCAATAGATGAATAAATGGACACATAAATGGATGGATGGATGGATGTCCAGGTGAATGATGATGGATGGAGAGATGGACATATAGATGAATAAATGGACAGATGGATGGATGGATGGATGGATGGATGGATGGATGGATGGACAGGTGAATGATGATGGATGGAGAGATGGATGAATGGATGGACAGATAAATAGATGAATAAATGGACATATAAATGGAAGGATGGATGGATGGATGGATGCATGGATGGATGAATGGATGGATGAATGGATAGATGAATGGACAGGTGAATGAGGATGGATGGATGGATGGGTGAATGTTGATGGATGGATGGATGGTTGGTTGGACAAGTGAATGATATGGATGGAAAGATGGATGGATGGATGGATGAATGGATAGATGAATGGACAGGTGAATGAGGATGGATGGATGCATGGATGGATGAATGGATAGATGAATGGACAGGTGAATGAGGATGGATGGATGGATGGGTGAATGTTGATGGATGGATGGATGGATGGTTGGTTGGACAAGTGAATGATATGGATGGAAAGATGGATGGATGGATGGATGAATGGACAGATGGATGAATGGATGAACAGAAAGATAGATGAATAAATGGACAGATGGATGAATGGATGGATGGATGTACAGGTCAATGATGATGAATGGAGAGATGGATGGATGGAAGGATGGATGGATGGAATTGTGTCAGTGTAGGTGAAACCTCCTCGACCTCGTCGGGACTCAAGTGGGGTGTGCCACAGGGGTCTGTACTGGGTCCGCTTCTTTTTGCCATCTACTTACTACCGTTGGGGAATCTTCTTCGATGGTTCGGCATGCGTTTTCATGAACGAAATTTCGGAATGCAACTGGACTCAGCCCTTAAATTCGGCACGCAAATCAACCAGGTTGTGCGATCGTGTTTTTTTCAACTTAGGCCGAATAGCCAGAATTAAGCCCCTGCTGTCCAGAGTACATTTAGACTGTCACACATGCTTTTGTTCTTTCAAGGCTCGACTACTGCAATGCACTGTATGCCGGCCTTAGTCAGGGTGCGGTAGCATGCTTGCAGTTAGTACAAAACTCAGCCGCTAGGTTCGTGACAGGCACCAGGTGCAGGGAACATATCACCCCTGTGTTGGCATCCCTTCATTGGCTGCCTGTGCAATACAGGGCAGAATTCAAGGTCTTGGTACTGGCATACAAGGCCTTACAAGGAACTGCTCCAGCATTTCTTGGCAACCTGTTGCATAGGCATGCCCCCTTGCGGGCCCTTCGCTCAGCCGGCAGGGAGCTATTGATCATTGCACGCACTAAGTGCAGGTCACAGGGGGACCGTGCGTTCTCAGTGTTGGCACCTGCACTTTGGAACCAGTTGCCTTTGGTGGTGCATCAGTCACCCTCATTGGGGGTTTTAAAAACTCGCCTTAAGACACATTTTTTGTCAAGGCATTGCAGGATTAGCAAATTTTACCCGGTTTCGATGCCCCGGCCTCTTAATCTTTTTCAGGATTTTATTTTTTGATTTACTCTCCTTTTCGAATTGATTTTATGTTGGTTTTATGATTGTTATATTTTATTCTGATGGATTTATGTTTTTATTGTGTTGTGTTCAGCACCTTGGGCATCTGCAGTGGTCGCAGAAGGGGCCTTATAAATAAATGAAATGAAATGAAATGGATGGATGGATGTGCAGGAGAATGATGATGGATGGAGAGATGGACAGACAGATGAATAAATGGATGGATGGATGGATGGCCAGGTGAATGATGATGGATGGATGGATGGATGGATGGATTGATGGGTGATTGTGGATGGATGGATGGATGGATGGATGGATGGATGGGTAAATATGGATGGATGGATGGATAGATGGATTGATGGACAGGTGAATGATGATGGATGGATGGATGGATGGATGGATTGATGGGTGAATGTTGATGGATAGATGGATGGGTTAATATGGATGGATGGATGGATGGATGGATGGACGAATGTTGATGGATGGATGGATGAATGGATGGATGGACAGGTGAATGATGATGGATGGAGAGATGGACATATAGATGAATAAATGGAAAGGTGGATGGATGGATGGATGGATGGATGGACAGGTGAATGATGATGGATGGATGGATGGATGGATGAATGGACAGATGGATGAATGGATGAACAGATAGATAGATGAATAAATGGACAGATAAATGGATGGATGAATGGATGGATGTACAGGTCAATGATGATGAATGGAGAGATGGATGGAATTGTGTCAGTGTAGGTGAAACCTCGACCTTGTCGGGAATCAAGTGGGGTGTACCACAGGGGTTCGGCATGCGTTTTCATTTTTATGTTGACAACTGTCAGATCTACCTCCCCCTTCAGCGGGGGTCGATGGCTCAATATCAAAGCTTGTAGATGCCTTAGAGCAGAGGTTCCCAAACCTATTTAGCCGCGCACCCCCTTCTATGTGCTGACCATGTCGACGCACCCCCCGGCCCCCACATCAGGGCATGGATATATATATATCAGACGTCACGCTAAACAGACAGGGTTAAAAAAATATGATCGACCTTTTTCCCCATCACTTTCATTTTTTAAACAGTAATTAATAAACATTCAATACCATTACAATTTCCTTTGATTTAATTTTAAATAAATATTTAGAGTGCCCAGGTAGCACATAAACAATGCAATTTAACGTTTTTTTAAAGTAGGAACGTTTCTCCTTCCTTCTGCTCTGCGTAAACCTGAGCTGATCACCTACTTGTGCGTAATCAAATGTCTATAGGGGAAAAGGGAAAAGCTATGAGGTTCACTTTTGCCTCAGACCGACTTATCGCTGTTTTATGGTGTGGCTGAATCTGCGATCCGCTGCCACGCGGACTGGAATAACAAATGCTTCAGTAACATGAGTTGTAGTCAGGTTCATGAGGAGTCACTGGCTGGAGCGGACCTGACTTTAATACGTCATCCCAAAATAGAAGCTAATATCTTAATAAGGCCTTGAATGAAAAATGTTATAAAACCTCTTAAGAGTTTTTATCACGGAGGAAGCAGCGCTCATTTCTGCCTTCAGTCTGACGGCGCGCCGGAGTTTGCGCAGCGTGCGCTTATTGGATCTGTGTGTGTGTGTGTGTGTGTGTGTGTGTGTGTGTGTGTGTGTGTATTTTCCACATCAAACACTGGTCTAACCAACCAGACCAGCGTGTCCAGTAACATATTAATGTTACAATTAAACAGTTTCACTTCATGTAGGCTAGGAACATTTCACCTGCTGTGGCCCGACCTCTTCTGCACATAAACTTTGTGCGTGATCAAATGTCTCTACAGGTGCTTTCTGAGCTGAAGAGGCTATTCTGCCTCAGACTGGATGCGTCATGCGTCTCCATATTAGAGACGGGAACAAGCACTATTCAGCCAAAGTTTCATAATCGGCGAACATTTTTCCAAGTGACACATCTCTCAGAGAGACCAGTGTTCCAGGCCGTTTCAGTGGGAAGAAATCTTACCGCATGCGCCGTGGTTCTGCGCTGCGCTGCGAATCCCTCTACAGNCTGAGTTTTTTAAAAACTCCGGCCAAAGTGAAGATCTGCGTTTTCTCCGTTTTGGGTGTCTGCGTGTGGACAGACAAAACCGGAGTTTTAAGCTCCGCAGCGTCACTTTCCGCGACAAAAAATGCTGACATCACGTGTGCGACCTGTGTTTACACTAGCCGGCATCATGGAAGCCCTCAGAGCTGCGTTCTGTCACTACCCGATCCATCAATCGTCCAAGCGCTTTCTGCTTGTTTGTTTTTGCAAGCGGAATTACTGCTCCTTGCGGAAGACCACAGACGAAGGACGAGGTTACGAACGGGGGAAGTACTGCCGCCTACAGGTCTGGCATGTCCATAACAACGTATTTATCCGGGTACGTGTGGACAGAGTTTGTTTTTAAAACGCGGTGGTGTGGATGCAAGTTTTTGGAGGGGCGGATATTCGTTTTCAAAAAACCCCGGCTACGTGTGGACTAGGCCTTAGTTACCTCCGCGATGTGCGTAACGATTAAAATGTCAGCACATCTGTGTGTGCATCAGTGTGCGTCGGGGTAATTCTTTCAAAACAACAGACATCCTTGAGTTTATCCATCAAAATAAACGGTCAAATGGAAATATCTGTAACCTGCCATTTAACCGTTTTGCCTTCCTGTGAAGATTGTTGCAAAGAGAAACAACTAAACTTGATTAACCCCAGAGCCATGCGCACTGCGCTGTACTTCCTGACTGTAAATGAGGGGAAAACGATTTAATCGGATCCTTTTCTTTTCAACATGGTTTAATGTAAAGTTTCATTCAGTACAAACTTTAGTTACACCGATCTAACGAGACAGAGCCTGGATTTGTATTCTGTACAGTTTAAACATGTTTAAAACGGAGACATGCGTGATGCGTCTAAAATTCGCACCTGCTCCGCTATTATGGAAATTAAACTAACAAGATGAATAACATGAAATTATTTTAGGCACAGACAACATCCCCCACAATTTTGAAAATCTTGCAATATGCCTGGTGCTAATATAATAATATAATAATTCTAAAATGCTCAGATGGGAATCATTTCTTGATTTATTTTGTTACATCCACAATGTTCTGTGTGTGAGGTTGACAATGTCAGAACACCTGCATGAGACAGGGT
This sequence comes from Nothobranchius kuhntae, assembly GCA_006942095.1. Classification (NCBI taxonomy): domain Eukaryota; kingdom Metazoa; phylum Chordata; class Actinopteri; order Cyprinodontiformes; family Nothobranchiidae; genus Nothobranchius; species Nothobranchius kuhntae. The sequence goes on from SSNQ01034747.1 coordinate 483,037, forward strand.
GTTGATTACAATCTGCCAGAATGACTCACCACCTTCAGATTTCTCCAACATCATTAAAAATGATCAAATACTGAACATATCGGCGTGCGCAGGCCAGAGTGCTGAAGCTCGGCGCATTATTATGAAGCTAGGGCACATGAGGAGGACACACACCCATGCGCGCGCACAAAATATACTTGTTTTCAATTACATTTATTGGGCCCACTTACTTATTCTTTGGCCCACCCACAAATGAGTTTCTGGCTACGCTAATGGTGACACATGACAGACTTCTTTAAGCTCTGCAGCCATTACACTTTTCACCTCGCGCACCCCCTAGCGGCAGCTCATGCACCCCCAGGGGTGCGCGCACCACACTTTGGGAATCTCTGCCTTAGAGGATGTGCACTCCTGGATGGCTACAATCTTTTTACATCTTTAATGACGCTAAGACTGAAGTAATTGTACTTAGCCCTGGCATGTCTACATGCCTATGTGATGCTGTAAATCTGGGCCCTTTAGCATCCGACATGAAGACCACCATCCGAAATTTCGGAATGCAACTGTACTCAGCCCTTAAATTCGACACGCAAATCAACCAGGTTGTGCGATTGTGTTTTTTAACTTACGCCGACTAGCCTGAATTAAGCCCCTGCTGTCCAGAGTACATTTAGACTGTCACACATGCTTTTGTTCTTTCAAGGCTCGGCTACTGCAATGCACTGTATGCCGGCCTTAGTCAGGGTGCGGTAGCATGCTTGCAGTTAGTACAAAACTCAGCCGCTAGGTTCGTGACAGGCACTAGGTGCAGGGAACACCCCTGTGTTGGCATCCCTTCATTGGCTGCCCATCAGTCACCCTCATTGGGGGTTTTAAAAACTCGCCTTAAGACACATTTTTTTGTCAAGGCATTGCAGGATTAGCAAATTTTACCCGGTTTTGATGCCCCGACCTCTTAATCTTTTTCAGGATTTTATTTTTTGATTTACTCTCCTTTTCTCATTGATTTTATGTTGGTTTTACGATTGTTATATTTTATTCTGATGGATTTATGTTTTTATTGTGTTGTGTTCAGCACCTTGGGCATCTGCATTGGTCGCAGAAGGGGCCTTATAAATAAATGAAATGAAATGGATGGATGTGCAGGTGAATGATGATGGATGGAGAGATGGACAGACAGATGAATAAATGGATGGATGGATGGACAGGTGAATGATGATGGATGGATGGATGGATGGATTGACGGGTGATTGTTGATGGATGGATGGATGGATGGATGGATGGATGGATGGATGGATGGATGGATGGGTAAATATGGATGGATGGATGGATGGATGGATGGGTTAATATGGATGGATGGATGGATGGTCGAATGTTGATGGATGGATGGATGGATGAATGGGCAGATAGATAGATGAATAAATTGACAGATGGATAGATAGATGGATGAATGGATGGATGGACAGTGAATGATGATGGATGGAGAGATGGACTAATGGATGGACAGATAAATAGATGAATAAATGGACACATAAATGGATGGATGGATGGACAGATAAATAGATGAATAAATGGACACATAAATGGATGGATGTGCAGGTGAATGATGATGGATGGAGACATGGACATATAGATGAATAAATGGAAAGGTGGATGGATGGATGGATGGACAGGTGAATGATGATGGATGGATGGACAGGTGAATGATGATGGATGGATGGATGGAAAGGTGAATGATGATGGATGGATGGATGGATGGATGGACGGATGGATGGACAGGTGAATGATGATGGATGGATGGAAAGATGGATGGATGGATGAATGGACAGATGGATGAATGGATGAACAGATAGATAGATGAATAAATGGACAGATAAATGGATGGATGAATGGATGGATGTACAGGTCAATGATGATGAATGGAGAGATGGATGGAATTGTGTCAGTGTAGGTGAAACCTCGACCTTTTCGGGACTCAAGTGGGGTGTACCACAGGGGTTCGGCATGCGTTTTCATTTTTATGTTGACAACTGTCAGATCTACCTCCCCCTTCAGCGGGGGTCGATGGCTCAACATCAAAGCTTGTAGATGCCTTAGAGCATAGGTTCCCAAACCTATTTAGCCGCGCACCCCCTTCTATGTGCTGACCATGTCGACGCACCCCCCGGCCCCCACATCAGGGCATGGATATATATATATCAGACGTCACGCTAAACAGACAGGGTTAAAAAAATATGATCGACCTTTTTCCCCATCACTTTCATTTTTTAAATAGTAATGAATAAGCATTCAATACCATTACAATTTCCTTTGATTTAATTTTAAATAAATATTTAGAGTGCCCAGGTAGCACATAAACAATGCAATTTAACGTTTTTTTAAAGTAGGAACGTTTCTCCTTCCTTCTGCTCTGCGTAAACCTGAGCTGATCACCTACTTGTGCGAAATCAAATGTCTATAGGGGAAAAGGGAAAAGCCATGAGGTTCACTTTTGCCTCAGACCGACTTATCGCTGTTTTATGGTGTGGCTGAATCTGCGATCCGCTGCCACGCGGACTGGAATAACAAATGCTTCAGTAACATGAGTTGTAGTCAGGTTCATGAGGAGTCACTGGCTGGAGCGGACCTGACTTTAATACGTCATCCCAAAATAGAAGCTAATATCTTAATAAGGCCTTGAATGAAAAATGTTATAAAACCTCTTAAGAGTTTTTATCACGGAGGAAGCAACGCTCATTTCTGCCTTCAGTCTGACGGCGCGCCGGAGTTTGCGCAGCGTGCACTTATTGGATCTGTGTGTGTGTGTGTGTGTGTGTGTGTGTGTGTGTGTGTGTGTGTGTGTATTTTCCACATCAAACACTGGTCTAACCAACCAGACCAGCGTGTCCAGTAACATATTAATGTTACAATTAAACAGTTTCACTTCATGTAGGCTAGGAACATTTCACCTGCTGTGGCCCGACCTCTTCTGCACATAAACTTTGTGCGTGATCAAATGTCTCTACAGGTGCTTTCTGAGCTGAAGAGGCTATTCTGCCTCAGACCGACTTATCGCTGTTTTATGGTGTGGCTGAATCTGCGATCCGCTGCCACGCGGACTGGAATAACAAATGCTTCAGTAACATGAGTTGTAGTCAGGTTCATGAGGAGTCACTGGCTGGAGCGGACCTGACTTTAATACGTCATCCCAAAATAGAAGCTAATATCTTAATAAGGCCTTGAATGAAAAATGTTATAAAACCTCTTAAGAGTTTTTATCACGGAGGAAGCAACGCTCATTTCTGCCTTCAGTCTGACGGCGCGCCGGAGTTTGCGCAGCGTGCACTTATTGGATCTGTGTGTGTGTGTGTGTGTGTGTGTGTGTGTGTGTGTGTGTGTGTGTGTGTGTGTGTGTATTTTCCACATCAAACACTGGTCTAACCAACCAGACCAGCGTGTCCAGTAACATATTAATGTTACAATTAAACAGTTTCACTTCATGTAGGCTAGGAACATTTCACCTGCTGTGGCCCGACCTCTTCTGCACATAAACTTTGTGCGTGATCAAATGTCTCTACAGGTGCTTTCTGAGCTGAAGAGGCTATTCTGCCTCAGACTGGATGCGTCATGCATCTCCTTATTAGAGATGGGAACAAGCACTATTCAGCCAAAGTTTCATAATCGGCTAACATTTTTCCAAGTGACACATCTCTCAGAGAGACCGGGGTTCCAGGCCATTTCAGTGGGAAGAAATCTTACCGCATGTGCCGTGGTTCTGCGCTGCGCTGCGAATCCCTCTACAGATCTTCAGCTCACTGTCCACCGTGTGCGCTCCGAGCCGCGCTGAACACAGTGTCCAGTATAAAGCTCTGATGTTCTGATGGGAATCTTTTCTTGATTGATTTAGTTACCTCCGCGATGTGCGTAACGATTAAAATGTCAGCACATCTGTGTGTGCATCAGTGTGCGTCGGGGTAATTCTTTCAAAACAACCAACATCCTTGAGTTTATCCATCAAAATAAACGGTCAAATGGAAATATCTGTAACCTGCCATTTAACCGTTTTGCCTTCCTGTGAAGATTGTTGCAAAGAGAAACAACTAAACTTGATTAACCCCAGAGCCATGTGCACTGCGCTGTACTTCCTGACTGTAAATGAGGGGGAAACGAGTTAATCGGATCCTTTTCTTTTCAACATGGTTTAATGTAAAGTTTCATTCAGTACAAACTTTAGTTACACCCATCTAACGAGACAGAGCCTGGATTTGTATTCTGTACAGTTTAAACATGTTTAAAACGGAGACATGCGTGACGCGTCTAAAATTCGCACCTGCTCCGCTATTATGGAAATTAAACTAACAAGATGAATAATATCAAATTATTTTAGGCACAGACAACATCCCCCACAATTTTGAAAATCTTGCAATACGCCTGGTGCTAATATAATAATATAATAATGCTAAAATGCTCAGATGGGAATCATTTCTTGATTTATTTTGTTACATCCACAATGTTCTGTGTGTGAGGTTGACAATGTCAGAACACCTGCATGAGACAGGGTGTTGATTACAATCTACCAGAATGACTCACCACCTTCAGATTTCTCCAACATCATTAAAAATGATCAAATACTGAACATATCGGCGTGCGCAGGCCAGAGTGCTGAAGCTTGGCGCATTGTTATTATGAAGCTAGGGCACATGAGGAGGACACACACCCATGCGCGCGCACAAAATATACTTGTTTTCAATTACATTTATTGGGCCCACTTACTTATTCTTTGGCCCACCCACAAATGAGTTTCTGGCTACGCTAATGGTGACACATGACAGACTTCTTTGAACTCTGCAGTCATTACACTTTTCACCTCGCGCACCCCCTAGCGGCAGCTCACGCACCCCCAGGGGTGCGCGCACCACACTTTGGGAATCTCTGCCTTAGAGGATGTGCACTCCTGGATGGCTACAAACTTTTTACATCTTTAATGACGCTAAGACTGAAGTAATTGTACTTAGCCCTGGCATGTCTACATGCCTATGTGATGCTGTAAATCTGGGCCCTTTAGCATCCGACATGAAGACCACCATCCGAAATTTCGGAATGCAACTGTACTCAGCCCTTAAATCCGACACGCAAATCAACCAG
>SSNQ01034747.1:493139-506454 GCA_006942095.1 Nothobranchius kuhntae
GATGGATGGATGGATGGATGGTTGGATGGATGGACAAGTGAATGATATGGATGGAAAGATGAATGGATGGATGGTTGGATGTACAGGTCAATGATGATGAATGGAGAGATGGATGGATGGATGGACGGATGGACGGACGGACAGGTGAATGATGGATGGATGGATGGATGTACAGGTGAATGATGATGGATGGACAGATGAATAATGGACGGATGGATGGATGGATGTACAGGTGAATGATGATGGATGGATGGATGGACGGATGGATGGATGGATGGATGTACAGGTGAATGATGATGGATGGACAGATGAATAATGGACGGATGGATGGATGGATGTACAGGTGAATGATGATGGATGGATGGATGGACGGATGGATGGATGGATGATTATCAGTCACAACTTTGGACAGGATTTTTGTACAATTACTCGTTGAAAAAGTGTAGGATCTAAACAGAGACTATCGAGCGTTTCAACTGAAAATGCTTTGTTCTATTAGCGTTAGCGTTAGCCACATGCTAAGACAACATGGAGGGGTTAAAATGAGGTACAGATATACTCTGCTTTTCTGTTTCCTGGGATTTCCCTGTTGTTTTTATCAGGCCTGCTCTTAATTGGAACTGATGTTAATGTTAGCAGATGAGCCCGTGTCCATTCATCACCACAGTCAACAAGCAGCATTATTTATGCATGTGACATTTTTATGGATTTGGGACACTCTTAGCAGCATAAACAGTTGTGTCATACTGAATCTATTACAGAGACCGACCGCCAGCATTCCCATCCCAGTCCCTGTGGAAATTAAAAGGCCTGTGTGTGATTTCTGTGGGAACGAGGATCATCTAGCTAACAGCTCCATAGCGGCGGCCAAAGGCTGGGAGTGAATGAGAGAGGAGTCCAGCTTTTTATTTGATCATGAATTCACATAAACAGCCTTTAGTTTATATTTACATTTACGGTTTAAACACAGAAGACTGGGATTCATGATAAAGCGGAACCAATATCAGTGTGGCAGCTTTAGTTCAGCTGCATGTAAAAAAAAATAATCAACCATGGGTCCAAAAATCAACATTCGTTCCAGATTAAAGCAGAACTTTCAAGGCAAAACTCTAAATGTCTGTTTTACTGGGTAAGCTGAAGCAGGGTGTGCTGTTAGCATGAGGAGCAGTCGTAGACACCTACAGAACTTCCCTCAGCCCTTCACAATAAGAGCCCTAAACAAATACAGCTTTTAACTTGAATGTTTTCTAGGAAAACTCAGGTGCTATTGTGTAATAGCTCACGATGATGTCATTGTTCTGTGCGGTGTAGATCATTAGTAGCTGATCCTGGGCTTCAGTCACACCAACATTCACACCTTCATCATGGGTTCCTACCATGTACATCTGACCCATTTTAACTGTTTCACACAGGTTCAATGTGGATGGGGTGGTTGGACTAGCGATTACTCGGTTGTCCTGCGTTTGTCTTACTTCCTGTTGTTTGTTACAAAGTCAACAATTTCAACTCTGGTAAGACTGTTCAGTAAGCCTCAAGGTCATAGGGTTCAGGTATGAAGGCTGTCAGCAAAAGATGAATAAAATGTTTCCGTGCCATGTCTGAACCCTGTAGACCAGAGCAGCAGTCCTACTGAGTCATGGATGTGGCCATTGGCTCACACATTCACCGCACAATGGATCCTTTGGTAAATGGTAAATGGCCTGTATTTGATATAGCGCCTTGTAGAGTCCTGGAACCCCCCAAGGCGCTTTACAACACAATCAGTCATTCACCCATTCACAGACACATTCACACACTGGTGGGGATGAGCTACAATGTAGCCACAGCTGCCCTGGGGCGCACTGACAGAGGCGAGGCTGCCGAGCACTGGCGCCACCGGTCCCTCCGACCACCACCAGCAGGCAACGTGGGTTAAGTGTCTTGCCCAAGGACACAACGACAGCGACAGACTGAGCGGGTCTCGAACCTGCGACCTTCCGATTGCGAGGCGAGCACTTAACTCCTGTGCCACCGTCGCCCCAGTGGATCCTTTCTTTTGACTCAAATCGTGTCTTTCACCACTGTGTACCTGGGTCAGGGTTAGGGATGCGTGTCTGTTCAAGGCAACATGATTCACAGGAAGAACAGTCTTTCAGCACTCCCGTCTCCCTGCAGGCAGCCGTGGGACATTTGCCGTTTGTCCTGACCATGTTTTCTCCTATGATGATTAAAAATAGGGTCATGATTAGCATTTCAAAAGACACCATTGCAGGAGCAGAGGAGGACGCACAAAGACAAACAAAAGAAAAAGATGTGGAAAACTGAAGGTAGAGACGAAGACACAGCTCCGGTGTTTACTCTGTCACTCAAACTGTGTTTATACAACGAGGCATGGAGCTGTGAGTCCCGAGACTTTTCAATTCTAATTAATGACATGTCACACTACAAGTCTGTTTACACGTGTTGGACTAGATATAGGTTTGGAAACAAACTGTGGTCACAAGCATCGATTTGTCGGGAGTTTTGGGGGGTGGGGGAAATTATGTGTCTGTATACCCCTCCGAAGGTAGGTACAGTAGGTGCGCCTCGGTTGGAGCAGAGAAAACACCAAACCTGCTGGATTCTGGCCCTCCAGGGCCAGCATTGGCCCCCTGCTTCAAATGTTTATCTACAACCAGCCTTAGACCGACTGTCTTTAAAAACACTGAATTAGATACAGTTTAGATGCCTGTGGGGCTGACTGTCCTCAGACGCCATAATCTCTTGTGTGTATGATGACATTGTGATGGTTATCTAGGGTGCAGTCCACCAGAAACCAGAGGAGAAATGGAATCAGGTCCCCTAAGTGTGGATGTCTCCAAATTGAAACTGACTGACTAAAGATTATTTTATAGAAGATGGCCAGCTTCTCTTCTTGCTGGTGTTTCTGTCAATTCTGTCTTTTCTGGGATCCTTTTTCTTATTCATTTTATTTCTACCTTCACATTATTTATATCTGGATTAATCGCTTTCCCCCTTTTTTATCATATAAATTAAAAATCATTTTTGATTGCTATTTTTATTGCTGTGATGCACCTCGTGTTTTTATCTTGAGAGACGCTGTATAAAAATGTTGTTTCTTCTTCTGTCATGGTACAGTGCACGTGTGACCAAAGGCAGCCTGTGCCGGAGTGGAAAGTGGCTCTTGTGGTGCTCAGCGGCAGGCTGAGCCCGTCGGGACGCTCAGGTGCATCTGTGACCGATTAACATCTGTCTGTATCTCTGTATCTCAGACACGGGCCATGAGCTCTGGGCAGAGCCCCAACAGGTCTACGAGGTGAGTGTGGCATCCTAAAAGTCACCGATGACGACTGGATGGATGAAGACAAGGGCATTCCTCCTGGTTGCACTGTTGAAGTTGAACATGGTCCGGTACAACAGGGCCATTGTTTCCTCGACACCAAGCCTTGCCTTTCTGAGTCTGTATTTGCGTATTTCTACGTGCTCTGTACACGTGGACTGTGTGTAATAACTGGCAGTGGTACCTCATGGTGCAATTCAGACTGCTGAATAAATGAATACCCATCAAACCCTGCAGGTTTGTGCTCTACCGGCTGACACTGCCTTTCATGGCAGATGTACAGTAATAGGCTGCACACACACACTAAGAACAGGGTGTCATCATCAGTGTGAAGCTTTCCCACAAGCCTGATAACATGCACTAATGTTATTTTACAGTGCATGAGTGTAAAACTGATAAATCATAATAATTATGTCAGAGTGCTGTGGGGCTTACAGCGTGTTTGTTTACTTTCCGTTTTAGTAAACTCATTCATTTAAAGTTATTTTACTCCTTCAATAGATTGTTGATACAAATAACTAGTCAGCCAATCACATGGAGGCGTTTAGTCCACCAGACCTGCTGAAGTTCAAACTGGGCATCAGAATGGAGACGGAACTGGACCCACAACCATACGCTGGGTTTGCAGAGAAAACATCCAGCGAGACGCAGCTGCGTGCACGAGAAGGAGGATTACTAGGCTGGTTCTAGATGACTGAAGGACATCAGCAGCTCTAATGTACACTGCTTCCAAACAAGGTCTGTAGAACCAGAACAGCCCAGGCCCAGTTCACACACGTGGAGATGAAAACTCTCCAGATGTGGTCCACTGTGGTGTGCAGCAGCATGGCTGACCACTCCTCTCCACCGGACGTGAAAGCGGTGCTTAACGTGTACAGACGTCTTACCCGCGTACTCCCTTCCAATCAGGAGCGTTTCAGACACAAAATGGGAGAGAACGTCACAAAATCACAGAAGAATAGCAACACCACGATGATTTCAGAAGTCCACACAGTAACAAGCCAGGAGAAAGACAGCCGCACGTTAAAACGGTCTGTAGCTTATTTTCTGTTATGTTTACATCAGCTACATGTTTCACAGAAAATCGCGTACTTTTATCTGCGTGTGACTTTTATTTTGAAAGTTTCCAGATGTTTTACACTACTTTGTGGAATAAAGCCTGATCATGTTTCTCCGTCTGCGTCAGTGCGGAGACATGCAACGTCCTTACGGGCCTGCTAGAGAGCTCAACAAGGACGGACGGAGTCGAGCTCTCTTTTCTAAACATCCGTCAGTCGAGACGGACAACGCAAGCTTGTGATTGGTCAGGATGCCGCTGTCGTCTACACCGCCGCCATTGCGCCCTCAAAAACATAAAGAGAGCCGAGGATAACTAGCGGCAGACATGGAGCAGCTTGAAGAATACCTCGCGAAAAAACTCTAAAAACATGAACGTTTAATTCTCCCGTGACTGGAGGAGTGAAAAGATGTGCAGCAAGCTTTTATTTGTGGACGGAAATGACAGGAAACGTGGGTTTAGAGGTGGCGAGCGCATGAAGAGGTGGAGGAGGATGAGAGACAAATTTGCCTGTGTTAAAAAGTCTCTTATATACACAAAAAACATAATATAAACACACGATCTTGGACCGATACATGACAGGATACCACAGAACAGCGCTACGCCCTCTGTTGTCCTGCCGGGCAATTGCTTTGCAACACTCTCCAGGAGACGGAGAAGTATGAGAGCAAAACGCTTCCGTCATCCGTGCGTTTCTGTCCCTTGCGGAGCTGACGGAGAAGCATGAATCAGGCTTAAGAATGAACGGCGTGCTTCTGTCGGCTCGCTTTCTGGTTGGCAGCATGCTCGTTCGTCCCCACAAATCAGACCAAGACGATCCTAGATGTGTGAAAGCTCGTATTTATGAATGGAGTGGTTCTGACACCCTTCCAAGCAGACCAAAGTGTTCTTAAAGGGATACTCCACCCCCAAGTGAAATTTTGTCTTTGTCCGTATTCCCCAGAGTTAGATAAGTGAGAAAAAAAACTTTATGTAGCCGTCTGTCTGCTTTAGCTTAGCATAGACAATAAAAAAGTGATGAAATAACTCAATAATGACACCAGTTATTCCTGGTGAGCTGAATAATCATGCCGCCTGCAAATGAACAGTGATAAGTAACATGAAGGTTTTCCAGGAGCCCATTTAGACCTGGGACTACTTTACAACAAAGCACCTATGTAAGCCGCTGCTGCATGGCTCATGGGTGTAACACGGCGGTCGGAAAAGCTTCTTGCTCCACTAGTTCTGGACCTATGTCCCTATAACGAACGCTTAGTTGTAGCAGCTTAGACATTGCTCCTCCATGTTTCCAAACGTGGTGAGCAAGACCAACACGTTACCTATCCTATCTGAGGATGGGAAAGCAGGACCCTCCCAAACACAGTCCTACACGAGCCTGTGGAGATCATCTCATCATTGCCCATATGAATAAACTTCAGCACTCTGACGTAGACAGCGTGATGTTTTTGGCTGTCTAAAAACCTGGTACCAAACAGCGTCCACGCAGCAAGCCGTGCATGTTGATAGAAGAGTGGCGAGCACTGAGGGCTCACTGTGAGCGCCTTCCTGTGTTGTAGAGCTGACCTAAACACTGAATATCCTCAGCGGGGCTCCGTCGCCCTCATGACTCACAGCCCCGCTGCTTGTCTTTCAGACTTTACAAACAGGCACTGATTTACATTTCCCGGGGCATCTGGAGAACGCCACTCAGAGAGAAAACCAGCAGCACTGAGTAGCTTGTAATGAGTCAGGAAACAGAGCAATTACCAGCAGTGTTCCCGGATCGACCCAAAACAGGCTCCTCAGTGGTGACGCTGGGCTCAGACCAGTGGAACCGTTCACTAAACGCTCACAGCAGGTGGTTCTCACGGCGCTCAGAGAAATGTGAGCTCAGCGTCACGCCTCAGTGCCACAGAGCCTCAATGTAACACACGTGTTCACGTGCATACACACATATACACACACACATACACACACATACACACACGCATACACACATACAAAGGTAAATACACACACACATACATACACACACACACACACACACACACACACACACACACACATGTAAATGCACACATGCATACACACACATACACACACATGCATACACACACATACATATGTAAATGCACACACGCATATACACACACATAAACACATACACACACATATACACACACACATACACATGTAAATACACACACACATACACACACACACACACACGTACATAATGACTATTGTGTTGGTGCCTGTGCTCGGCAGCCTCGCCTCTGTCGGTTTACCCCAGGGCAGCTGTGCCCACATCGTAGCTCATCACCACCAGCGTGTGAATGTGTGAATCACTGACTATGTTGCAAAGCACCTTGGGGGGGGGGGTTCCAGGACTCTAGAAGGCGATACATAAAATACAGGCCATTTACCATTTGTTTCTAATAGAATTAATTTTACTTGTGAAAAATCCCATAACCTCATTGCTGCTGAGGGCTAAGGGAATAGATGGTTCAGAGCTATGATTCTGTGTAAGTTTGGCAAATGTACTGAAATGAAATATAGGATTATTCCTATTTCCCTCAATTAGCGATGAAAAATAAGCAGTTCTAGCTTGTCAAAGCTTATTGTTATAATGCACAAGACTATTTTTTCTAGGATAAGTAGGACTCCTGGTGTGTAGAGCGCCATGTTCTCCAATTTTCTAGAGTTTTGTTTTAAAGTTTGTAAATGAGAATTAAACCAGGGAGCCAAATTCCTACCTTCTTTTTTAAAGGGGCAACATCATCTAATGCCACACGTAAAGAAGAATTAACATGATGAACTAAGGCATCAATTTGTGAGGGGCTAGAAATGAAAATATTGCCCTCTGCTACGTTCCTCTGAGATGCTGAGGACAGTAAAGATGGAACAGTTGATTTAAAAGATGCAACAACGTTGTCAGATAGAGACCGACTATAGTGAAATTTACTTTCATGTCTGGAGAACTCAGTTATAAAAAACTCAAAGGTTATCAAAAAGTGGTCCGAGAGGACTGGATTATGTGGGAATATTGTTATTTCCTCACACTCAATGCCATAAGTCAGCACAAGGCCTAATGTATGATGGCAGGAGTGGGTGGAGCTATGTATTGTATTCTTTGGGTAAAACCAATTGAGTCTAAGGCCCTGTCCACACGTAGCCGGGGATCTGCCAAAACGTAGATATTTTTCTACGTTTTGGCCTGTCATCCACACGAAAACAGAGTTTTTTCACACGAAAATGGATCTTTTTAAAAACTCCGGCCAAAGTGAAGATCTGTGTTTTCTCCGTTTTGGGTGTCTGCGTGTGGACGGACAAAACCGGAGTTTTAAGGTCCGCAACGTCACTTTCCACGACAAAAAATGCTGACATCACGTGTGCGACCTGTGTTTACACTAGCCGACAGCATGGATGCCCTCAGAGCTGCGCTCGCTTTATCAATTGTCCAAGCGCTTTCTGCTTGTTTGTTTTTGCAAGCGGAATTACTGCTCCTTGCGGAAGACCACAGAGGAAGGACGAGGTTAAGAACGGGGGAAGTACTGCCGCCTACAGGTCTGGCATGTCCTTAACAACGTATTTATCCGGGTACGTGTGGACAGAGTTTTTTTTAAAACGAGGTGGTGTGGATGCAAGTTTTTGGAGGGGCGGATATTCGTTTAAAAAAAACCGGCTACGTGTGGACTAGGCCTAAGATATTACTAAAGGCTACATTGAGGCTATCATTTTCAATGTCCACATGAATATTTAAATCCCCCACTACAATGACCTTATCAGTATTTAGCACCAAATCAGATAAAAAATCAGAGATCTGATCCAAAAACTCAGAGTAAGGGCCTGGTGGACGATATAAAACTACAAACAAGAGTGGTTTTACAGTTTTGCAATCTGAATTAGGAAAACTAAGAATAAGATGTTCGAACGAACTGTAACCATTAATTGGTAAGGGATTGATTAATAAGTCTGAATGAAAAATGGTTGCTACTCCTCCTCCTCGCCCTGTACTTGGAGCAATATGATGCTTTAAATAATTTGAAGGAGTCGACTCGTTTAAGCTAACATAGTCCTCTTGCTGCAGCCAGGATTCTGTGAGAGAGAGCAAAGAAATCTGATTATCACAAATCAAGTCATTAACTAACAAAGTCTTAGAAAAAATAGATCTAATGTTCAACAACCCACATTTAATTTTTCTAATTTTCTTCTCAGTTGAATTTGTTCTAATATTTATGAGATTTCCATGATTTGCTTTATTAAGCATTGTGGACCAATCACAGCGTTCTATAAGGTTCAAACCCCCAAAGAGAGCTGTGATTGGCCTGCGGAGGTTCCAGTGGAGCGTTTCTAGACTTAACTTTGCAAAGCAAGAATTTGGTCTAGTTCACTAAGTTAAGAAACCAGAGCCTGCTGAGACAAGTGTCCTCTTAAATCAGTCCGAGTCTTTGCAGCCATTTATGCAATGTAAATGAGTCAGAGGACTCCAAAGTGCTTTATTACAATCAGTCACACGCTGGTGGTGATGAGCTACACCGCAGCCACAGCTGTCCTGGTCAAATAGGAGAATTTAAGCATCACTCTTATTAATTCAGTGGTTCCAACAGGAAATGTACTTGTTTTATGACTAACTGTGTGTCTCCAACCAGTGTTCATTTTGTGTTTATTTTTATGTTTATTTACTTGACAGACGCTTTTATCCAAAGCGACATACAATTTATAAACTACAGGGCATGTTGTGATCTGTGGGGGAAACCGGAGTACCCGAAGGAAACCCACGCACGCATGGGGAGAACACGCAACTCCTCGCAGAAAGGCCACAGCCGAGTTACGAACCTGCGACCTTCGTGCTGCGAGGCAACAGTGCTAACCACTGCGCCACCATGCATCTTGACAAAATTATGACGAACATTGATCAACATTTTCAACACCGTCCTCTGCTGCCTGTGGATAAATGGACGCGATGCCACCAACAGCGGCAATCTCCAATGATGACTAGAAGCTCTAGCCCAAAAAAATATCTATATTTTTACTAAGCTGTGTAAAACAAGAACAAAGTCATGGATTGTAACGGTACTCAGAACGAAGGTACAAATGAGTATTACATTAAATTTCTTCTCAAAGTTACCTGTCACCACTATCAGCTGTAGCCCTATGAGCTACTGGGATTATTATACTGGTACAGGACCAGTCCATGCAACGCCAGCAGCATCACGTCTCAAAAAGACACCGTCTAATCTAGAGAAAATGTCTGTTTAGAATTAATGAGGAGCTGTGAGACAAGTTTGTCTTCCAAATGAAGATGCCCCCCCCCCCACGGAGGGGACGGAGACATACCATTAACATGACAAAGGCGTGTCATCCATAAGGGTCTGGGATATTCATTACTGAGAGGATAAATGTGCACCAGCCAGAGAAGGAACAGTCGCTGCATCAACGCACACATAAAAAGACTTTGTGTTTGGGATTGAGTCCTGCTGTCTCACACACACACACACACACACACACACACACACACACACACACACACACACTTACGTTGGTGAACGTTTTACTTTTGACACCATTTGGATAAGAAGAGGGCTCAGCCGGCTTGGTGCAGTTCAGTCAGCGGTGCTTTAAAGGTGTTTTAAAGTCTCTGCAGTGCAACGATTGCGATACTTAAGTCCTTCACTTGAAGTTCTCTGCATCAAAAGTCATGGAAGGTTCCCACCTTGGCCTAACGTAGCATGGAGCGGAGCCAGTGCTGCGTTCTGCGCAGACAGATTTTACTGCTTACATTAGAGTGTAATAAAGAGCAGAGCAGCTTGTAGAGTGAGCGGCTGCAGGCCTCATCGCCCTCACACACACACGCCGTGTGTTTGGAGCAGATTCAGAGCACGGTGACAGATTGTGGAGGATGTCTTCTTTCCAGCGTGACCCTTAGTTTTCCATTACTGTGTTTCACTTCATTACAGTGCGGGATGCTACATCCAGTCCACACAGGTTTGGTAAGGATTAGGATTCAATCCTGTTTAGAGACACTGACTGTTTAATGTTGAACTGGTAAACTCAATAAACCCTTTCGATCAGACGGATGAGAGAGACCAGGTCCTTTTTTCTGCAGGTGTCAGTTTAGTCTTTATACAAGAATCCCAGCCAAAACCAACAGAAATAATACTTTATTAAAACTCCAAAAAGTACTTTAAAGTGAATCAAAATGATGAGTTTATAGAAAAAACTGCACTTGTTAGTGAGGTTATTTATAGCGTCTTCAGCATCCCGTATTTGATGTGACTGAATGATGAAGACACATCTTGTTCTTCTGTCTGCACCTGGCTGGCAGGTCAGATCAATAAACATGTGTGTGTGTGTGTGGGGGTGGGGGTGGGGGGAATAATGTTTATCCACATTACAGAGGAAGAAGTAGCTGCATGAATAGAAACTAACGTGGACAGGGACAGGAAATCCAGGGACGAGTCCATAGACATCTTTTTCGGGTCACTTCTCTACTTCCTCTGTGGAGTTCTGAGCACTCCTTTAATTTGGTGTTTGTGCAGACTGAAGAAACTGTGGAGTGGGTCTCACCTGAGCTGCACCACCTGCCTGGGCTGCAGTTACCATTGTGACCAGATGAGGGCGACACGTCAGAAACATTTTTCTGCAGAAGAGGAGAAACTTGCAGCAGAAAGAGAAACTGCGATGGGAGAGAGAAAGAAAAAGAGCAGAGGAATGGCTGTAGGTTAATCTGTCGACGGGTTTAAGGTCCGTTCTGTGGCAGGACTCGGGAAACTGTGACTCGGCCACAAGGCTGGAATGCCAACGGCAGCTGAGACGGAAGCAGGGCCTTCGCCAACCGTCTGGCTCTGTCTCTGTGGCTGGACTCCCCAGCCAGCTGAGGAACAGGGCCAGCATGATCAAATGTCAGCAAACACTGTAGCAGGAAACACACACACACGCACACACACACACTGGGTTTACCCAACCCACTACACCAGTAAGCGCTGTTTCTGGTCAGCTAAGGCTGCAGAGTGCTGTCCAATGGGAAGCTGCTCAGGTTTAGCTTCCACCTCTTTAGTGTTTCTCAGAGAGCATGCAGGTGAAACAACAGTGAGGATCCGCAGCAAAAGTCCATTCATGTAAGTAGTCCAGCTCAGACTGCGAGACCGTCTAAAGGCTCACCTTTGCAGGTGTTTAGGCTTCATCAGCTGATTAGAGTGACACTTAGAATAAAGGCTTGAATTATCTGGCTTTGATAATCTCGTAGATTAGGTCCAGTTTAGGTTTACTGACGTGAATGAACCTCTGCACCAGGTGCTACAGGTTTCTGTGCGTTTATTTATTATAATATAAAAACATGTCCGCCCACATATGCTGTACGTCCAACATTAGACAGCAAAGTAAAAAGATGCATCAACAGCCTCTGATAGGAGAAATAAAGATGACATATTTAGCGACACGCTAACAACTAGCTGAAACCTGGGCCTATAGCTCAGACTCTCTTGAGCCTCTGTGGAACAGTTGTCTAGAACATCCGGTGGAGCAGAACAAACAGAATGTCTGGATTAGAACCTTACAGTCTCATTGAGATGGAAATCATCACCTGTGCCTTCTCCCTGTCACCTGCCTCAACCACCTGTTGCCTGTGCCTCAGCCACTCTGTCAGTGTGCCGCGGGGCTGCTGTGGCTACATCGTAGCTCATCACCATCAGTGTGTGAATGTGTGAATGAGGTGCTATACAAGTGCGGTTCATTTATTTAAAGGAAAACAGAGGTGTCAGGTTTCAGGTGTTCCTCCAGAGGGAGGATAGGGTGGAGGAGCTTCTCAGAGGAGCCTGTCATCTCCTCCTGCTGGAACACCTTCCATCCTGTTAAGCACAAACCCTCCTCCTCCTCCTCCTGGTGTTGCAGCTCTGACTGCAGCACTCCAGAATAATGATCCCCCTCTCCTCCTCCTCTCTCTCCTGGTTAAAATGCTGATCACGTGCACGTGCGCGCACGCACACAAACACTCTTCTCCAAGCGGAGGCAGAAGATGAGCGAACAGTTTGTGTTAGACTCAGTTCATGACCCCCTGGGAGGAAACAGAAACTAGTCAGCTGAGGAGATCTTTTAGAAACGCAACATAATGGATCTGCTTCAAGGCCTGGAGATTTTGTGGTTCCCCTCCCCCTCCTTTGCTCTCTTCCTCTCCCCACCCTCCCCCTCCCCTCCCCTCCCTCTCTCTCTCCCCACATCTCTGCGCTCTCCTCCTCTGTCAGTCGTGGGAAGCTCCGTGGATGCGGCTGCAGCAGGAGCGGGAATGCGGTCTCCTCTGCTCTGCCTGGATATGAATCTTTGATTTTCTTTACACCCCAACAGGACGCTTTGACCCCCCCACTCCACCAGTCTGAACTCTCTCTGGGGAGGGGGGTGGAAGCGGCAGGGAGCGCGGACTTCCCGGTTGCACCACAGCGGTCTGAATGACTGTTTTATAGTTTCATCTGGATCTTCTGAGTTCTGAGTTGTGTTTTACTTTCTCTCCAGGGAGCAGGAACCGTTTCACCTGAACATTCAGAGTCTTGTCTCTGGGAGGGGGTTATTCACGCCTCCATCCGGACCGGAACCGGTGCGGTGCGTAACTTGGATGGGAACGAGCTGGTGTTCTTTGCTTGGATCATTCAGGGCTGCAGACTTTCTCTATCCTGATCTGGGTCTACATCGTTCTTCACCACAGCCTCATCCACCGCGCGCTCCTTTTCATGGTTTGCAGGCACTGGACGCAAGACTAGCGAAGGGGAAACAGCCTCTGCCTCGCCTCACCCTTCCTCACGCTCTCCCTCCCTGCCTCCTCTCTGTCTCTGAAAACGAAGGAACACTGCATGGAGGTGGCGCAGCCGCCCCGGGCTCCGACCGACCACAGGTCCAAGCAAAAGGAGAAGTCCGTCAACAGGAGACACTTCGGATGAGGTCGGACCGCTCTCCTGTTTCCCCGTCTC
>SSNQ01034747.1:515952-527962 GCA_006942095.1 Nothobranchius kuhntae
TAAAGAAGCCAAATGAGCTATTAACGGGGCTAAAAGATGCTAAAAGGCTTTTAGTGGGGCTAAGGCTAAAAGAGCTATTAAAGGGGCTAAAAAAAGGCTAAAAGAGCCATTAACGGGGCTAAAAGAGGCTAAAAGAGCTATTAACGGGGCTAATAGATAAAAGGCTATTAACGGGGCTAAAAGAAGCTAAATGAGCTATTAACAGGGCTAAAAGGCTAAACGAGCTATTAACTGGGCTAAAAGAGGCTAAAAGGTTACTAACGGGGCTAAAAAATAGATAAAAGAGCTATAAACAGGGCTAAAAGATAAAAGGCTATTAATGGGGCTAAAAGAGACTAAAAGGCTATTAACAGGGCTAAAACAAGCTAGCAGATCTATTAACGGGGCTAAAACAAGCTAACAGAACTACGAACGGGGCTAAAACAAGCTAAAAGAGCTATTAACAGGGCTAAAGGAGCTATCTGCTTTGCCTTATGCCCTGAATCCCACACATGTTTTTCTTTCATTTAAATGAAAAGTAATGATATGTGGTTCCAACATGCCTGTCACGTACTTTGAGATTTATTAACTTGTAAAAATTTGTAATTAGCACGACTACAAATCAGATGTCAGCACATTGCAGATACGACATCACCACAGAGGTGAAGTGATGAGCAGCTCCTGTCTAATGGGGACGGCGGGCGGAACAGGACCCGACTGGGCAGAGTCCTGGCGGACCGGTCTGGTCGGTGTGTTTAGATGTCNTTTTGTTTTTTCGGGCCGGTGTTAACTCGTGGTACACTGTTGATCACCTGCTGCTGATGAGAGGATTTCTCTTGTCAGTGTGGAAGGAACAGGTGAACTGCTGCTTTAGTTCCTAGAAACACTTTCTATGCCCAGACTGTAGTGGCCTGTTATTTATAGTTTATAATTAATATTAGGTGAATGCACTAAACCCACCGGTGATGGAGAATAAAATTAAATAAGCTTGAATATTTTCTCATACAGCTCAGCTGTTAGAAATAAGCTGTCTGCTTCAGCTGGATGATGTCACATATAAAAAAAGTGTTCACAGATAACTGATCTTTGATGAAAAAGAATATTAATCATTTTTATTTTAATATTGATTCTATTTCATTTCTAATGTTTGGATGTCTGTGAATATTACAGAATGTTCTGATTGGTGTAAAGAATACGTGATAATATTCTAAAGTCGGTCTGAGGTATAAAACTGTCCTGGGCCTAAAGCCCTGCACATTTATTTAGTTTCTATATAAACACCAACAACAAATAAATAGCAGCAACTGGATGTGTCTGCACACCCCTCTGATAATAGGTAGTTGTACCCCTGACACACACACACACACACACACACACACACACACACACACACACACACACACAGTTTTGTTTTATTTTGTGTGGGAAAAAATGCCCAGAATGTTAGAAAAAAAATCCATTTGATCATAAAATAATAAAATAAAATAAAAAGCTGTGTCTTGTTCTAGTTAATATTTCCTGTTGCATGAGTTCAGTTGTATTCATTCATGCACTTAAATATTCAATTCAAGTTTATTTATAAAGCACCAAATCACAATATTCATGTTATGTAACAGTTCTTTACTATTGGGATCAAAAACATTGAATCTCAGATCTGAGGCTGCTCTGTAATTAGTTTTAAATAAACAATACATAAAGCAACTTCTGATCAATCCATATCTATTTCAGTCTTAATGTAATGAGGAAAGAATACATCTGGCCATGTGGTGAGTAGCAGCTACGCTAGGGAGGCGGAGACTCTGGTGATGTCTTATATGCGACGTCTGCTTTGTAATCACGCTGATTACAAACTTTAACAAGCTGATAAATCTGGCGTGGGCGGAACACATAATTACTTTTCATTTAAACGTGTGATCAGGTGTAAGCCGAAGCAGATTAGACGTAGCTCTTTTAGGGCCGTTCGAGGACCCATGACCCGACCGGAGAGGGAGGAGGCTCTATTAGGTGACAGACTGAGACTTGTTTGATGTCCCTTTGGGTTTAATGAAATGCTTTGTTCATTGTAAAGTTGTTTTTTGTCCGGAGCACCATCATGCAGCCATTTTGGATGTTATCAGTGATTATTGCCATCTTCCTCTCTATCCAGACTTTATTTCTTCTTTATGTCTACCGTGGTCGCCGCAGCTCCACGGCTCACCGCGGTGTTGCTGGAAGTCAATAAGACAAGTTTCTGTGGCTCTACCTCACCACAAACACCTCGATTTCAGTCTCAGTACATTCAGTTTTAGAGACTGTTGGTTGCCATGGTTACCCATGAAAAACCACCAATCAGCTGGCTTATTCATATTAAGAACATTCATGAAGTCCTTAGCATTGTCCATTTATGGAAGAAAGTGGTTGTGCTGGAGGCGGGATCTGATCCGTACACACTTGAGAACATTCCTAGGACAGGTGTGCTTAATAAAGCAGGAACTGCTGCAGCTGTCTGCTTCTTTCCTGTGGCTGATGCAGCAGCACATTTTCATGCTCGGCATGCATGTGCAGCTCTGAGTGACCCACCGTGTTTAAAAAAGAACAACTGTTATATGGTTTCTATGGGAACTAGCCTTTTAAGAGTTACATGGGAAAGCCAAACACGTGAAAAAGCACCAGGTAGCCAACGCTTCAGGTCACCACTCTGCTGTCCGCAAACATCTTCAGCGTTTTTAGACCTACTAAATGAAAAATCTCTATTTCAAAGGAGGCCTGGCCAAAGTTGGCAGCAGCTAGTCTCAAGAACCAAACCCAGATAACCCTAACCCAGACACAGAAACTAGGTGAGACTGAAACTCAAAAAGGTTTACAGCTTTTTAAATCAAACACTTGAAGGTTCTGATGTCGTCCTGAAGAGTTTTAGTTCTGATTTAAACGACCGTGAAGTCATTCTCCAGCCAACAGCTCTGAGTGGACCAAAGCTCTTTACCGAGCTCAGTTCAAATGGATCAAGTGGCACTGCACATGAAGACAAGATGGACCTGTTGTTAGGAGGTTTGTTCACAAATCATCAATAGATGTTTGAGCTCTGTAGCTCCGAGTCTCATCCTGAGAGTCTCTCAGTGAGTCACATCTTCCAGGCAGTGGACCAGGACTACAGCGAGCTGAATCATCGACAGGACACATCGCTTGTGTTGGATTGACTTAATACAAGACATTTTCACAGTCTCAGGTGGGACATTGAGGACAGCTCTGAGGACAGCTCTGAGAACAGATTTGAGGAAACCTCTGAGGACACCACAGACACTGGTGATACCATTAAGTTATGTAGCTAAATCAGTTTCCCTTCATGTGCATGGTTCTGTGTCCATATCCAGACTGAAAACCAAACTGAAACACAACACCGGTGGGTTGCAACGGTTACAGAACAGATTTGTTCCTTTTGGCCCAGGGTGCTTTCCTCGGCTCGTTTCTGAGGACCGGGTTAGAACAGCTAACTCCAGGTGAGTCGGACCATTACTCTCCTCAGACTCAAGAACTAAACTCCCATTGCTTCATTCGTATCTCGTCTTCAACTGGACAGGAAGTGGGACGTCCACCAGAGTTGAGCTTTTGAACTTTTGCCGGCTGAACAAACCAATGAGCTGATGACATCATCACATGAGAACATTGAGAGTGCTGCTCAGAAAAAGGTGAAATGTGTGAATTTCCTATTCTTGTGATGTTGTCCTGCTCCACAGGGGGACACCCCGACCACCTTGTCCTCAGAGCATCTCGAGTTCTGACTTAAGGATCCTTTACTGTAGAAAACCAGACAGGATCAGAAACACAGACACAGGCTAAGTCACATTTCTTTAGAACGTCTGTGTGTCGGTTTTTTTTAGTCATTCAAGGCTTCATTAAATGCGTTCACCCCAGCCTGAACACGTTTTACTGGTGGACAGTGTGGTCATCTAGGTAGGTGGAGGGAAATAAAGAAACCAGCCAAGACAAAACTATTGTCAAAGACAAACCTATTGTCAAAGAAACGCTCCGAAGTCTGGGATCAAGCGTGAATCTACAACCAGGTAGGCTAGTGCTAATGCTAGCGGGTAGCACGTTCACGACTAAGTGGAGGCTGGAAAAAAACCTTGTCGTGGTCAAATAAATCTATGAATGAATCCCCACCCTCCCGGTTTGTAGATGGGCATGGGACTGACCCTCAGAACATACCTGGAGTCAGGTGGTTGCTTTGGGTCAGCCCCATACCACAGGCCTTAGGGCAGACCGTTGTAATATGTAATATATAAACACATCTCTGATTATAATTTCAGACTGGATCATTGCCAACCCGTACATAATAAAACAGAAGTGTTACCAGTAAACATGCTCCACTGCTCATATGTGGATCTATGTAGAGTATTTAGACTAGGATGTGTGATGTTAATACAAACCTAAAATCTTGCAGGAATAAAGATGAAATTTGTTCTATAAATTATGACTCAACTATTAATGTTCAACTGGGAAAGAGGAGACAAAACCCATGTAATACACGTTATTGAGCCTTTTATGATGAGTCTGACATTTCAGCGTCATCATGTACTTTTTTTGTTGCATAATAATAATAATAATAATAATGCATTGAACTTATATATGGCTTTTCTAGACACCCAAAGACGCTTTCCACACACTCTCACATTCACACACTGCTAGTGATGATAAGCTACTTGTAGCCACAGCCGCCATGGGGAGGTCTGACAGAGGCGAGGCTGCCATTTGGTGCCGTCGGCCCCTCTGACCACCACTAACACAGGCAAGTTGGGTGAAGTGTCTTGCCCAAGGACACAACAGCAGGATACCCCTGGCGGGAGCTGGAATCGAACCCATCGCGTTCTGCAGAAAATCACCTGCTGATTAAAACCAGGTGTGTTAGAGCAGTGAAATAACTCAAACATGCTGCATCGCGGCCCTGCGGGCACCCCTGTTCCGGGGCTTTGCAGCTGTTGTTCGGATTACTTTTCACACAGCTTGTTGTAGTTTGATGAAAAGAGGCTTTTCTGTAAAAGAATCACATGAGTGGATTTTAAAATACAAACTCGTTATAATTTTACACTCTCCTGAAACGTTGTCAAATAAATTAACCAACAGAAGATTCAAACCACAAAATATTAAATAGCTGCAGCTTTAATTCAGATGAACTGTCTCCTCCAGTCTCAGGAGCTGGTGTGTAGCTACACCAGGTGAGACACCTGGACAGGTGTCCTGTCCATCAGAGGGACACATACGGACAAACCTTCTACTTTATGCTCCTTGGCTTTTAAAGGTTTGAGTATTTTCAGTAGAAGTCTGGTTTCCTGGTTTTTTTATATATAAGTATGACATCTGAGGAGTTATCTGACCTACTTTCATCCTGAAAGACAGGACGTGAGCAGGAACGTAGGACTTTGCCACACCTCAGGGGTCTGAAACCTGCGGCTCTGGGGCCAGAAGTGGCTCTTTGGCCCCAAAATGATCAAAAACTAACTTCTGTTTTTAAATGTAGAAACTATAGGAGGATTTTTTGTTATATTTTGTGTCTAATTTTATTTCTACAGCACTTATCACAGACATAGGATCACAAAGTGCTTCCCATAGATCAAAACCAAACAAATCATGAAGTCATAAAATCATTAAGATCTCAAAACAAAACTAGATTAACATTGGAAAAAATAGTCATAAAATTATAAATTTTCACAAAAAAATGAAAGATGATTAAAAATTCCAGTTAAAAATAAGAAAATAAAAGGTTTAGGTAAAAGCAGCTTTAAATAAAAGCGTCCTCAGCTGTTTTTTAAAGGTGTCCAGACTGTCAACGCTGCGTAAGTAGAAAGATCATTCCAAAGTAGGGGTGCAGCAGTATGCCCCCACCCCCCATTTATTGAAAACATGACGGATAATGAGCACATTTTTCTTCATCTGCAGTTGTGTTGTTGAACCTTTTCATTTGGAAACAAACACATTTTTGCAGAAACACTGAATGTAGAAAAACCCCGTTACACACGAGCAAGTCCATGTTAAATAAAGCACACATCAGTGGTATTTGTTATGCCTCACTATATTATTATTTAGAATTTCTTGAATTGTGTGTGTGTGTGTGTGTGTGTGTGTGTGTGTGTGTATATATATATATATATATATATATATATATATATATATATATAATTTTTTATATTTTGAATATTTTAAGAATTTCTGTTTTACGTTTTCTTGTTCTTTACTCTTTATTCGCATGTTTTACTCTCCTTTTCTGCTCCTATAATGGATGTTGTTGCTGCTGTGCCACCAAGCTTTCCCCGCTGAGGGACAATAAAGGGATTTTCTATTCTACTCATCTATCTGTGGTCTTTCCTGTTCCTGTTTTAAACTACAACAATTCTCTTAAATGTAAAAGTAAAATCTCACCTAATAACTTTCCTGCTTTGGAGCAGAAAAGGTTCATAAGACCACAATAACAAGCTCAGTGTGCTCCACTTCGACTGACTGTGATGCTCACCTGTTCCAGCCACACACCTGCACCTGTGGGGTTGGCTCTGAGCTGAGGAAGGAGCTACGTGGTTCTGCTCATCTTCATCACAGACAGCAGGTGCTCACACAGGTTTGTGCTGGACCACGCTGTTGGTCAGTGTGTCGGGGAGGAGGGATAAAAGCTGCAGCAGCTACAGAGTCAGACTGACTGGAACGTGTCGCTAAACTGGAGTTACATCATCTCGGTTTTGGAAGTTGGTCGGTGCGTTTTCTGTGTTGGCCGTGAACTGATTACTGAGCGGGTAAAATCCATTTCTGGACTTCAGAGTCGACACGTAGGTGAGTAAACTCTAGACCAACCAGAGCTATCACTTATTGTGTCAACACCAGGTCTAACCATAGGACAATCATTGGTCTATGTTGAAATGGACTGAAACGACTCCATTTGTTGTTTGGAAAGTGTTTCTGTGCACTCTGGACGTTTTTTATGGTTTAAATGTCAACATTTGGGTCACTGTTACCTGAAGTAAACTTTATTTTTATTAAAAGCACCTGTAGGAGAACATTTTAATCCATGTTGGCATACGCACTATTTTGGTGTGATTTGATTCTCATCACCACCACCAAGTCATCATCTTTCCTGGATGCAGGAACCACCTCCTCCAGGGTTCACCATCAGCTTGTTGCCTCGTCCCGCTGGAGCAGGACGTCATCAGGGTACGAGGCGATCGTTTC
The DNA here is from genome assembly GCA_006942095.1 of Nothobranchius kuhntae. Lineage (NCBI taxonomy): Eukaryota > Metazoa > Chordata > Actinopteri > Cyprinodontiformes > Nothobranchiidae > Nothobranchius > Nothobranchius kuhntae. The sequence goes on from SSNQ01034747.1 coordinate 523,123, forward strand.
AAAATCAAAGGCCCAGTGGATCACTCGCTCTCATTTTTAGACCGCACAAGGTCAGGTCACGATGTGAAGGTGACGTGAACGTGTCAGGACTATAAAGGACCTCTAGCTGGAGACAGATTCCACCAGCGGTCATCTCTCAGAGGAACAAGTGGGAACCAGTCAGTTGTCCTGTGGTTCTTCTAGACCCGTTGACGGTTTCAGGAGTGTTAGAGAAAAGAAACAGAATTAATGACAGAAGTGATGACATGATTTATATATATTGAGGGGACGTTTGTAGACGTGTCAGCTAAACGCCATCAGAGGGATCAGAAATGGTCACGGTCCAACGCCCGTTTGTGGAGCACCTCGCCGATTTATCGGCTTTGACAGAAGTAAATGCTTCGCCTCTAGACCAGCTGCCTCCTTAAAGGTTGACAGAAGCACCAGAGCTGTCTCCGCCCTCTTAACTCCATTTAGTGACACCAGTAGCAGACAGTGGTGGCTGAGCTCATCCCAGATGTCAAAGGTCACATGCTTTATTCTTAAAATGGCTTTTCCTGGTGCTAATTTGGACATCTACATGTGTTCTTTGCTTTAACAAGGATAAAATCAAGCACCAACAGGGAAAAATCAAACAAACAAGCACACAGTGTTTTATTATAAAACACCAGCAGAATAAAATCTCCTAAAATATTCTCCTTTTCTCCTCTTCTGGCTTTCATTTAATGCTACAACCTGCACCCTTGCATTTTTACAGCTCCTCCAGGGTTTCTTTGGCCTCCATGTCGACACTATTAATTTAATTTCATTCCTCATTCCGATTCTCTCCTTTGAAATGACTTTTTTAATTCTCTTTTGTGCCAGGGCATTCTGAAAAGGACAATGAGATTGTGACCAAGGGGAGATATCCACCTTTTAAAAAATGTGACACCTACTTTCACCGGCTAATTCAGACTTCAGCTCAGCGATTAGTTCTTTCTGGGGCTGATTTACTCTGAGAAACCAAACGTTTCACCAGTGTTTTAATCAGGCATTATCCACAACTCTAACCAAGGCTTCGCCTCAGTCCAGGTTCAAGGGATGATTTACTGAGGGAGACCTGTGAAGTGACCTGGTCTGTGTTTGCTGGTGGATTCGGTAGAAAAACTGAACCACAGAAAGGATTTAATCTGATGTTCCTGAATGGGACAAAGCTAACAGAGCTAGAGTCGTGTTTGAGCTGAGCTCTGCAGGGTGAGGATTAAAGCAACTGTTGGGGTGGAGCTGAACTATCGGTGTCTACACGTCTTCCAGCTGACGCACCACCACCATGGAGCCTTATGGTGGTGACCTCAGTGGCGAGGTGCTCTCAGTATACGTTCTCATGAGTGACTGTGAAGCCACCATCTTGCTTTTGACCCAGTTTAGATGTCGTGTAATTTTCAGACCCTGTTTTTTTTTTTTTTAGAAATGATCTACTTATTGGAACTTGTCTTCATGAAGCTGACCGTCAGAACTGGAAAAGTTCAGGTGATGCCAGACAGTCACAGAAGAAACACAAACCATCACAGCGATCACAGAAAAGTCTGCAGAAACAAAAGTCTAACTCCACCAAGAGAAAAGCAAAAAAAGGTCTCTACATAAAAGTATAAAACAACGAGACAGAGATCATGGAGTTTCTGTACGATACGAGAAGGGAACTGTCCTGTACACGAGAGGTTCGTATGGTTTCAGCATGAAGGTCACAGGTTCAACCCTCACCAGGAACCTGCTGCCTCTGCTCAACACTGAAGACAACATTCACTACTTAAGTCAACCAGCTCAGTTATGGCTCAGGTGTGAGAAACCTTAAATGCTATAGAAACGATGATTAGGTCCACCTAGTAGAACCAGCTTGAACCAGCTTTTATCTTCATGTCATAAATCCAACAAGCCCTCCTCTGAGGTTCTGGTCCTTAGAGCTTCTGGTCTTCTGAGGTTCTAGTCCTCAGAGCTTCCGTTCCATCCTGACATGACACCATCAGCTCCATTCATGATGAGAGTCTCCCATTCCAACACATCCCAAAGGTTCTGGACTGGACTGAGATCTGGTGAGTGTGGAGCCGCTGAACTCATGGTCCGGTTCTAGAAACCAGTTAAAGATGACCTGAGCTTTGTGACCTGCATGGTCCTGGAGATGGGTCCATGTGGTCATAAAGGGATGGACATGGACAGCAACCAGACTCAGGTGGGACTGAGGGGTCCAGAGTGGGACCAGAACACCCCCCACTACCACCAGCACCACCACGCTGAAGCATACGAGGCTGGATGGAGCCACGCTTTCATGTTGGAGACACCAACCGTTGTTCTGCAGACCCTGCTACTTATCTGAGCTGCTTGCTATCTTCTAACCAGTCTGTAAACCCTAGACGTGGTTGTGGGTTCAAATCCCAGCAGGTTCAGACTCACTGACCTTCAACAGGTTGCTTCACCCCATCTAGATGCCCAAAATACTGAGTCTGTGTACCAACGTGAGCAGTGAGAGTGAAACGATATTTATTACAAGTCTGATCAACAGTTTTCAGAAACGGTTCTAAAACTATTCTAATGGTTCGTTTAGCATTTTTAGCTTTTTTCCACCGTTTCAGTTAAAGTCGTGTTAATAAGGATGATGATGAGTTCCTGTACTCTACGTGTATGTTTTCATTCTTCTAATAAAGCAAACAGAAGACTTGTTGTGTTTCCTGAAGATGTTCTGTCTAGCCCTGACCCTTCCTGGTGCCTGATGCTGAGTGTGGTCTAACCGTAGACAGGCCCTGCTCACAACTAAGAGCCTAGCCATATTAATGCTTTACTATCTGATTAAAACTCCCTGTTGGCCCGGTCTGTGTTGGATGTATGGCAGCTGACCAAAGGGTGGTCATCCATGTTCCTACGCTTGCTGCAGCTGTGAACCTACACCTGTTCTAGTTTTTATTCCATCGATCTGGGAGGGATCAGTAAAGACGAGAGAACATTTGCAGACGACATGCGTGGACCTTTGAGATGGGTCCGTAGGCGTTTTCTGTCGTTGACATTCAGGTGAAACATCACAGGTTTTATTGCTCTCATGAATCAATAATGTAGATGATGTTATGAAACCCAGTCTTCCAGGACCCGACACAGCTCCATCTCGTAGAGAAGACACTACGGGCTTGTTTTCACTGATGCACAATCACAGACTCACCATCTGCTCTTATTTCTTTATAGGTTATTGACTTTGTGTTGTTTCACATTTCCTCGGACTGAAGCAGCTCTGTGTCCGCTCCGTTGCCCAGAACTGTTTGTGTGGTTCATCTGCAGTCATCCTTCTCTCTCTGGCAGCACGGTTTTTCCGTCTCTCTGTCCGTTCATCGTCACATCTCCGTGTTCTGTCTCTCAGCTGTACCTGAGCTGAATTATGATCCATAGTCTTAGTGGATCCATTGTGATGGATTGGGTTTTTCAGCTAACTAATGAATTGGCCCCTCAAGGACGTGCAGCGGGCTGGCTTTGGTAATAATGTGGACTCTGCTGAAGGCAGCTTAAAGACTCCTGACAGCACAGATTTAATGCTTACAGTGTTTATTTGAATTTGGCTTTTGCTGTGGGCTTGTTCAGATTCCATTTTTAAATGGCAACCAATTTCATTTCTAATAGCTTTTTGGTTTTGTCTCATAGTGGCACATCTCATGGAAATGAACAAAAAGCAAAGCAGCAGCTAGTTAAAACCTCCCGGAACTGGTTCTGGCACCCTGGTATGGTAGAAGGTTTGCTGGTTTCAGCCACATCATGTCGGTCTTCAGTACAGTTGTCCGTACCATCATCATCATCATTGTCAACATCAACAACATCATCATTATCATTATTACTATCTTCACCGTCATCTTCATCATCATTACCCTCATCATCACAAACACGTCACCATCTTAATCATTATCATCACCATCATCATCATCATCATCATCATCATCTTCACCATCTTAACAATCAACATCATCATTAACAACATCACCATGTTTATTATCATCATCACTGTCACCCTCAACATCATCGTGGTCAATATCATCATCATCATCAACCTCATCATTACCATCATCGTAACGATCATCATCATCATCATTGCTGCCGTCTTCATCATGACCATCATCATTAAAACCATCATCTTTATCGTTATTATTATCATCATCATCATCACCATCTTCACCATCATCATCATAGTTACCACCATCACCATCTTTATTATCACCATCATTGTAACCAACATCATCATCATTACTGCCGTCTTCATCATCACCATCATTATTATTATGGTCACCGTCATCTTCACCATCATCATCACGATCATCACCATTAACACGTCACCATCTTTATCATCACCACTACATCATCTTCTTCATCATCTTCACCATCACCATCATCTTCACCATCATCATCTTCATCATCTTCACCATCACCATCATCATTAACACGTCACCATCTTTATTATCACCATCATCACCATCACCATCATCATCTTTATCATCATCATCATCATCATCATCATCATCATCATCATCATCATCATCACCATCATCATCATCACCATCACCATCATCACCATCATCATCATCATCATCATCATCATCACCATCACCATCATCATCATCATCTTCACCATCATCACCATCATCATCATCTCATCATAAACCTCATCATTACCACCACCATCATCATCATCATCATCATCATCATCATCATCATCATCATCATCATCATCATCATCATCATCACCATCATCATCATCACCATCATCATCATCATCATCATCATCATCATCATCATCACCATCTTTATTATCACCATCATCACCATCACCATCTTTATCATCATCATCATCATCATC
>SSNQ01034747.1:528142-533142 GCA_006942095.1 Nothobranchius kuhntae
ACTGGAGTTACATCATCTCGGTTTTGGAAGTTGGTCGGTGCGTTTTCTGTGTTGGCCGTGAACTGATTACTGAGCGGGTAAAATCCATTTCTGGACTTCAGAGTCGACACGTAGGTGAGTAAACTCTAGACCAACCAGAGCTATCACTTATTGTGTCAACACCAGGTCTAACCATAGGACAATCATTGGTCTATGTTGAAATGGACTGAAACGACTCCATTTGTTGTTTGGAAAGTGTTTCTGTGCACTCTGGACGTTTTTTATGGTTTAAATGTCAACATTTGGGTCACTGTTACCTGAAGTAAACTTTATTTTTTTCATTAAAAGCACCTGTAGGAGAACATTTTAATCCATGTTGGCATAAGCACTATTTTGGTGTGATTTGATTCTCATCACCACCACCAAGTCATCATCTTTCCTGGATGCAGGAACCACCTCCTCCAGGGTTCACCGTCAGCTTGTTGCCTCGTCCCGCTGGAGCAGGACGTCATCAGGATACGAGGCGATCGTTTCAAAATCAAAGGCCCAGTGGATCACTCGCTCTCATTTTTAGACCACACAAGGTCAGGTCACGATGTGAAGGTGACGTGAACGTGTCAGGACTATAAGGGACCTCTAGCTGGAGACAGATTCCACCAGCGGTCATCTCTCAGAGGAACAACTGGGAACCAGTCAGTTGTCCTGTGGTTCTTCTAGACCCGTTGACTTGGTTTCAGGAGTGTTAGAGAAAAGAAACAGAATTAATGACATGATTTATATATATTGAGCGGACGTTTGTAGACGTGTCAGCTAACGCCATCAGAGGGATCAGAAATGGTCACGGTCCAACGCCCGTTTGTGGAGCACCTCGCCGATTTATCGGCTTTGACAGAAGTAAATGCTTCGCCTCTAGACCAGCTGCCTCATTAAAGGTTGACAGAAGCACCAGAGCTGTCTCCGCCCTCTTAACTCCATTTAGTGACACCAGTAGCAGACAGTGGTGGCTGAGCTCATCCCAGATGTCAAAGGTCACAGGCTTTATTCTTAAAACGGCTTTTCCTGGTGCTAATTTGGACATCTACATGTGTTCGTTGCTTTAACAAGGATAAAATCAAGCACAACAGGGAAAAATCAAACAAACAAGCACACAGTGTTTTATTATAAAACGCCAGCAGAGTAAAATCTCCTAAAATATTCTCCTTTTCTCCTCTTCTGGCTTTCATTTAATGCTACAACCTGCACCCTTGCATTTTTACAGCTCCTCCAGCGTTTCTTTGGCCTCCATGTCGACACTATTAATTTAATTTCATTCCTCATTCCGATTCTCTCCTTTGAAATGACTTTTTTAATTCTCTTTTGTGCCAGGGCATTCTGAAAAGGACAATGAGATTGTGACCAAGGGGAGATATCCACCTTTTAAAAAATGTGACACCTACTTTCACCTGCTAATTCAGACTTCAGCTCAGCGATTAGTTCTTTCTGGGGCTGATTTACTCTGAGAAACCAAACGTCTCACCAGTGTTTTAATCAGGCTTTATCCACAACTCTAACCAAGGCTTCGCTTCAGTCCAGGTTCAAGGGATGATTTACTGAGGGAGACCTGTGAAGTGACCTGGTTTGTGTTTGCTGGTGGATTCGGTAGAAAAACTGAACCACAGAAAGGTTTTAATCTGATGTTCCTGAATGGGACAAAGCTAACAGAGCTAGAGTCGTGTTTGAGCTGAGCTCTGCAGGGTGAGGATTAAAGCAACTGTTGGGGTGGAGCTGAACTATCGGTGTCTACACGTCTTCCAGCTGACGCACCACCACCATGGAGCCTTATGGTGATGACCTCAGTGGCGAGGTGCTCTCAGGATACGTTCTCATGAGTGACTGTGAAGCCACCATCTTGCTTTTGACCCAGTTTAGATGTCGTGTAATTTTCAGACCCTGTTTTTTTTTTTAGAAATGATCTACTTATTGGAACTTGTCTTCATGAGGCTGACCGTCAGAACTGGAAAAGTTCAGGTGATGCCAGACAGTCACAGAAGAAACACAAACCATCACAGCGATCATAGAAAAGTCTGCAGAAACAAAAGTCTAACTCCACCAAGAGAAAAGCAAAAAAAGGTCTCGACATAAAAGTATAAAACAGCGAGGCAGAGATAATGGAGTTTCTGTACGATACGAGGAGGGAACTGTCCTGTACACGAGAGGTTCGTATGGTTTCAGCATGAAGGTCACAGGTTCAACCCTCACCAGGAACCTGCTGCCTCTGCTCAACACTGAAGACAACATTCACTACTTAAGTCAACCAGCTCAGTTATGGCTCAGGTGTGAGAAACCTTAAATGCTATAGAAACGATGATTAGGTCCACCTAGTAGAACCAGCTTGAACCAGCTTTTATCTTCATGTCATAAATCCAACAAGCCCTCCTCTGAGGTTCTGGTCCTTAGAGCTTCTTGTCTTCTGAGGTTCTAGTCCTCAGAGCTTCCGTTCCATCCTGACATGACACCATCAGCTCCATTCATGATGAGAGTCTCCCATTCCAACACATCCCAAAGGTTCTGGACTGGACTGAGATCTGGTGAGTGTGGAGCCGCTGGACTCATGGTCCGGTTCTAGAAACCAGTTAAAGATGACCTGAGCTTTGTGACCTGCATGGTCCTGGAGATGGGCCCATGTGGTCATAAAGGGATGGACATGGACAGCAACCAGACTCAGGTGGGACTGAGGGGTCCAGAGTGGGACCAGAACACCCCCCACTACCACCAGCACCACCACGCTGAAGCATACGAGGCAGGATGGAGCCACGCTTTCATGTTGGAGACACCAAACGTTGTTCTGTAGACCCTGCTACTTATCTGAGCTGCCATCATCTAACCAGTCTGTAAACCCTAGACGTGGTTGTGGGTTCAAATCCCAGCAGGTTCAGACTCACTGAACTTCAACAGGTTGCTTCACCCCATCTAGATGCCCAAAATACTGAGTCTGTGTACCAACGTGAGCAGTGAGAGTGAAACGATATTTATTACAAGTCTGATCAACAGTTTTCAGAAACGGTTCTAAAACTATTCTAACGGTTCGTTTAGCATTTTTAGCTTTTTTCCACCGTTTCAGTTAAAGTCGTGTTAATAAGGATGATGATGAGTTCCTGTACTCTACGTAAAGCAAACAGAAGACTTGCTGTGTTTCCTGAAGATGTTCTGTCTAGCCCTGACCCTTCCTGGTGCCTGATGCTGAGTGTGGTCTAACCTTAGACAGGCCCCGCTCACAACTAAGAGCCTAGCCATATTAATGCTTTACTATCTGATTAAAACTCCCTGTTGGCCCGGTCTGTGTTGGATATATGGCAGCTGACCAAAGGGTGGTCATCCATGTTCCTACGCTTGCTGCAGCTGTGAACCTACACCTGTTCTAGTTTTTATTCCATCGATCTGGGAGGGATCAGTAAAGACGAGAGAACATTTGCAGACGACATGCGTGGACCTTTGAGATGGGCCCGTAGGCGTTTTCTGTCGTTGACATTCAGGTGAAACATCACAGGTTTTATTGCTCTCATGAATCAATAATGTAGATGATGTTATGAAACCCAGTCTTCCAGGACCCGACACAGCTCCATCTCGCAGAGAAGACACTACGGGCTTGTTTTCACTGATGCACAATCACAGACTCACCATCTGCTCTTATTTCTTTTTATGTTATTGACTTTATGTTGTTTCACATTTCCTCGGACTGAAGCAGCTCTGTGTCCGCTCCGTTGCCCAGAACTGTTTGTGTGGTTCATCTGCAGTCATCCTTCTCTCTCTGGCAGCACGGTTTTTCCGTCTCTCTGTCCGTTCATCGTCACATCTCCGTGTTCTGTCTCTCAGCTGTACCTGAGCTGAATTATGATCCATAGTCTTAGTGGATCCATTGTGATGGATTGGGTTTTTCAGCTAACTAATGAATTGGCCCCTCAAGGACGTGCAGCGGGCTAGCTTTGGTAATAATGTGGACTCTGCTGAAGGCAGCTTAAAGACTCCTGACAGCACAGATTTAATGCTTACAGTGTTTATTTGAATTTGACTTTTGCTGTGGGCTTGTTCAGATTCCATTTTTAAATGGCAACCAATTTCATTTCTAATAGCTTTTTGGTTTTGTCTCATAGTGACACATCTCATGGAAATGAACAAAAAGCAAAGCAGCAGCTAGTTAAAACCTCCCGGAACTGGTTCTGGCACCCTGGTATGGTAGAAGGTTTGCTGGTTTCAGCCACATCATGTCGGTCTTCAGTACAGTTGTCCATACCATCATCATCATCATTGTCAACATCAACAACATTATCATTATCATTATTACTATCTTCACCGTCATCTTCATCATCATTACCCTCATCATCACAAACACGTCACCATCTTTATCATTATCATCACCATCATCATCTTCACCATCATCATCTTCACCATCATCAACTTCATCATCTTCACAATCACCATCATCATTAACAACGTCACCATGTTTATTATCATCATCACTGTCACCTTCAACGTCATCGTGGTCAATATCATCATCATCATCATCATCATCATCATCAACCTCATCATTACCACCATCATCATCTTCACCATCATCAACATCATCATCTTCACAATCACCATCATCATTAACAACATCACCATGTTTATTATCATCATCACTGTCACCTTCAACGTCATCGTGGTCAATATCATCATCATCATCATCATCATCAACCTCATCATCATCTTCATCATCATCATCATCATCATCAACCTCATCATTACCATCATCATCACTGTCACCTTCAACGTCATCGTGGTCAATATCATCATCATCATCATCATCATCATCATCATCATCATCATCATCTTCATCATCATCATCATCATCATCATCATAAACCTCATCATTACCACCACCATCATCATCATCATCATCATCATCATCATCATAAACCTCATCATTACCATCATCGTAACGATCATCATCATCATTACCACTGTCTTCATCATGACCATCATCATTAAAACCATCATCTTTA
>SSNQ01034747.1:535642-562185 GCA_006942095.1 Nothobranchius kuhntae
CACCATCACCATCATCATCATCTTCACCATCCCCATTATCATTAACACTGTCACCATCTTTATTATCACCATCATCAGCACTGCCATGATCATCTTTATCATCATCATCATCATCATCATCATCATCATCATCATCATCATCATCATCATCAATATCATCACCATCATCATCTTCACCATCATCACCATCATCATCATCATCTTCACCATCATCACCAATTTAGTTTTTTTTAACCATTCTCTATAAGGCAGATGACCTTTAAAAAACGCCAGAGTTAAACAGTCCTTTTGTTGACGGATTACTTTGTGCTGTCGGGGCACACTGAAGAATCTCCATTCGTTCTATGAGTTAATCTAATTTGCAGAATGAAAACTGAGTCAGCATCTGCTGTAACGGCTGGTCATGCACAACCAAGTGAGTGGGTGCAGAGAGCTGTCAGCACCAGATACACTACAGTCACTTTAATGGAGTTTTTACCATGCTGATGAAGGACACACAAACACACTCAGACAGCTGTGCTGAAAACATCTCAGTGCGTTCACCTTCTGTCTCGTTTCACACAGAATTTCCTCTTTTTCATTTGTTAGGCGTAGACCCTAGTTCACACCGGATGTGTGTAGTTTACTCACATGCTCACAGCACATCAATCCGAGACTTTGTCGATGCAAAGTGGCTGTCTGTCTTTTTGCAGCTGCAAGATGACAAAATCATGAGAAAATTAACATTGTGTGCTATAAAATCGGTTTTGTTATTTTCTAAGTGATTATTTCTGATTACAACAGGTCACTCTGGGTGTTTTATGCAGGCTGAACATGAAAATAGTCTCCTATACCTATCTCCTGCTATAGCTTCTGATAGAAAACAGACGGTGAAACTCTAGGATTAGAAAAAGCCTGACAGATCTATGTTCACTTAACGTTCATGGACATCTTGACTAATGACGGGGAAGGCTGTTGTTGGTTTAGCATCCAGGAAATGGCTAGTAGAAGCTAACCTTTAGCATTAGCACCTCCACGCCATGGCAGAAATCCTTCAGGCTTGTGTTATTTGCAGAGGTAAAATATCATTGTTGCAGAGCAAACAGAGTTGTGTTACTGTTAGCCAATCAGAAGAGAAATGTCTGGCGGCTGTCTCCCTGGGGTTTCTGCGCTTCGGCGAGGCCCATGGATCTCTGGGACTTGGAGCTCCCTCCATCTTCCACACATCTTTGGCAATAAATGCACTGTGAATTATTACTGTGTGTTTCTCAGCAAAAGTTGCTTTTATATATCCTCATGTTGTCGGTGCAGTGATATTTTGGTCTTTTTCTCTCTCTCTTTCTGCAGATTCTTGTTTATTTTGTGACCCCCGATCCGATTTCCGCATTCCTGTGGCAACCTGCCCCCCAATTTTATTTGCACCTTAAACACTTCTGCCAACGGCATTCCATGTAAACACACACTTAGGGCCTTGAAAGTGAGCACACTCAATGGCATTTGGCAAGGGGATCTTTCAGCCTCATCCCGAGTGCCGGTGCCCAATTCCAATTTTAAACTGCACTTAGACACAGAGGGCTGTGGGTGCCAGTGTGGTGGTGTGGTGGCATCAGCTGGCGTGGCCAGACGATGCCCGCACTGCCCACTCACCACAGTCATGGAATACACCTCATCAACATGTACTAACACTATACTGGAGCAGGCGGAGGGAGACTAGGGGTCTTAGCACAACTCTGTTGTCGCTTGGCTTCCCGGGGATGGAGGCTAGGAGGGGGATCTGGCCATCTGGTTGGGGTCTGGGGTGGTGGGTTGCTTTGCTCAGCGTTGGGCGGGGGAGCCTGCTCATCAATACCCCAGCAGAAAGGAGCAACCTCTGGTAATGGTTGTACCCTTTGTACAGCAGTACCGGGACCAGAGTGAATAGGTTGTGTATGGGGAGCATGAGTGGGTGTCCGGCATGCATTTTTGTAAATTTTAGGTTGTATGTGTATGTGTGAGCATGAGGGAGGGAGTGTGTGACTGTGTTTGTGTATGACTGTATATGTCAGGTGGGGCCTTTGACTCCTCTCCTCTCCTGGGACTTCTTTTGATGCTAAACATCTTAGTCTCCCCTCCCCCCGCCACACTTGGTGTGGAGTGTGGTGCCTTGGTCTGCCTGAGTGTTCGTGGCTCCCGGGTCAGGGGGTTTAAGATTTTTGGCGTCTGCCTGATCAATCCCGGTGGCTGCCTGGTGGGATCTGGGTCCCTGGGCTCTGCTTGGTCCCCGGCAGGGGTGGTAACCCCTGGATCCTGGGTCGCTGGGTCCCGGGGTGACCACTGATATCTCCTGGGACTCTGCCGGCCGCTGGTTGTGGCCCCCCGGGGTGACCCTCCGCGCCTCATGAGGGGAGCTGGGGCATTTCTGGTTACAGTCTCCCTGGGGTCCCTGTGTTCTGGGGCAGTCCCTGGATCTCTGGGACTTGGAGCTCCCTCCATCTCCTACAGATCTTTGAGGGGCAGATGAAACCTTACATATACAAGCGCGTGTACTCACACAGGTGCTCACATAATGCTCTCATAAGTATGGACTTGGGGATTTACAACATGTCTTAAGGCTGCGGTTGGCACTAAATGCACTGTGATTTATTATCGTGTGATCGTTCAGTAACACAATGCTGATTTTATATTTCTTCATCAGGTTGATGCAGTGATAGCTTGCTCCTGTTGTATTGTTGTGTGTTGTTTTTCTGCAAGTCTAAACTAAGTCTGAACTAATGCACTTTTTAAAACAGGAATATACAGATCTATTTCACACTGGAATGTGTTGCCTTCAGAAATAATTTGACTAAACATTCATTGTAGTTTTACATTCTTCATTAGGAAGTCAGTAATCCATATGAAATTCTAATAAATAACACATGTACCTATTCATATTAATAAAGGACAAAGAACAAATGATTTTTATATAGGCTCTCAAGATAAAATCATAATAAAAAACCGGAGAAAAACCATATATCCTTCCATCCATCTTCATCCGCTTACCTGGGGTCGGGTTGTGGGGGCAGGCCTAGGCTTCCCTCTCCCCAGCCACTTGGACCAGCTCCTCTGTGATAAAAAAGAAGAATTAAGATAATAAGGGTTAAAAAAGGAATGAACAAGTTAACAAGGGAGCTTGAAAAATACAGAACTGACAGAAACATATTCATGAAAATAAGCTAGTGAGGAAGGAGAGGGTGAACAGGAGGTCACATGAAATCCAGCCAGAACAGATGTAAATCAGTTTAAGATAAAAACAGTCAAAATAATAATATGCTACTCAGATACGTGTCTCGTCTCAGAAGTAATTTGCATGAAATTCATGAAGCTTGGTAATCACTGATTTCAAGAAATGGACATCTGTAAAAACTCTCTGATCAGGTCTGTTGAGTAGAAAATCACAGAAATGAACGTCACTTAGCAGCCGCTGTAAACACATTGTAATAGTCATGTGTTTTTGACATTCTAACCCATTATTGATGTAAATGTTTCATTGTTATTGTCGCCTTTGCTGTCGTCCAGTCTCCCCAGTGTTGTGTACTGTGGCATCTGGTGTTACACCAAGAAAACTCCACCTCCGGTTGAAGCATCAGGCCAGCATCATGTGTGTAGATCAGGATTTTTCTGGAGGTAGAGCTGCTTTGCCCTTGACTCATTGGCAGAGCCATAGAAGTGCAGGGTTTTGGGTAATCATATCAACTTTATCAATTGGACTGTGACTTTCTTTCTTTGCATTATCTTCCCAAAAATTGAGGCTGTTAGATTTTCCCCTATTTCTCTATAACATGCAGCCTGGGCTGTTATTAGGACTGGAACTGTGGGTTTTTTGTAGTGTTGGTGGCATGTTTATGCCTGGAGGACATAATTAAGAGATTTCAGAACCCAATCTGGCTGACATCAAAGATGTCAATTCTGTAAAGGTGTGTGTTAAAGGAAGAAAATGTCATGGAAATGTAGCTAAATAACAGAAGGCAGTGACATAAGAGAGGGTATAGTCTATATAACAGAAGAGAGAATAAATATTTGACACATCAGCCTTTTTATCAGTAAAGTCTTTTGTAATTGAGCTATTGACGTGAAATTTCCACCACATGTCAATATCAACTCATGTGTTTAATTCATGCAAAGACATCTAAAAGTTTCAGTCTATAACCTGAGTTATGCGTAATTAAGTGAAAAGACACTTGGAAAAAGTATGAAACACATAAATAAAACAAGGTGCAAAACTGCATAGAAAGCCAGGAACAGCAACAGTTACATTTGGGGGTGGAAGCATCCTGGTGTGGGGCTGCTTTTCAGCAAGGGGTCCAGGTAGATTTCATATTATTGAAGGCAGGATGAATGGAGAAATGTACCGGGGCCATTCTGGATAAAAACCTGCTGTCATCACTCAGAAAGCTGAAACTGAAAAGAGGGTGGACATTTCAGCAAGACGACGATCCCAAACACAAGGCCGAGAAAACTGGATTCAAAGAAAGAAAATCAAGATGCTTGAATGGCCCAGCCACCGGACCTAAAGTCCATAGAACATCTATGAAGAACTGAAGATCAAAGTTCATATAAGAGGCCCAAGCAACGTTTATGTGGAAGAACGGACCAGAATCACTCCTGAGCAACGCAGACAACTGGTCCCTCCATACGAGATGTGTCTAGGAACTGTGATCACCAACAAAGTCTTTTAAACAAGCTATTAAATAAAGTCTGTTTGATGCTTATTCCCTGTGTCATTGTACCTACTCTTTTACTTAATCTGTAGGAATTCAATGTTTGGCTTGATGGAAACATCTGGTGGAAATTTAGTGTGAAGAACCTGCTCAGAATAAGCCTTATTGATAAAATGGCTGATGTGTCAAATACTTCTTCTCTGAGCTGTATTTTGGTCCACGTCCTCTCCTTTTTGTGTCATGTTCAGCGGGTGGAGGTGGCAGACCATGTGTGGTGGTGGGTTTCCGGAGGCAGAAAATCAGGCAGACGGATGTAAAAAAATAAAAAGATGTTTATTTGTAGGACGGGAGCAACAGGACGAACGAACATGCACAAGCGACAATGAACCGACAAAGACAGCAACACGGAGGGAGGTATAAATACACAAGGGAATCAGGAACACATGGGCAGAGTAATCAGGGACAGGTGAGAACAATTAGGCTAATCAGGGCAGGAGAGACACAGTCAGGGAGGCTGGGGCGGATCATGACAGTACCCCCCCCTCAAGGGGCGGATACCAGACGCCCACAAGCCACAAAACACAGGAGACACGGGCACGAACGAAGACCAGACTAGGGCACACATGACAAGGGAACACAGAAGACGAGACCAGGGAACAAGGAACACCATCCAGGGCTGCGGAGCAGGGGCCGCACGGTTCAGGCGGCACTCCGTCTTACGACCAAACAGACGTGTCCAAGAACTTAGACCAGGGAAAACTCGGACTCGAAGACTTGGGACTCAAGGACTGGGCACAGGGACTCGAACACTTGACTTGAGCACAGGGACTCGAACACTTGACTTGGGCACAGGGACTCGAACACTTGACACCAGGAACACTTGACTCGAACACTTGACACCAGGAACACTTGACTCGAACACTTGACACCAGGAACACTTGACTCGAACACTTGACACCAGGAACACTGAGACATACTGCATCAGCAGGCATGGGACCCAGCAGGAACTGCAGCAGCAGGCATGGGCCCCAGCAGGAACTGCCACGTGGAGAACCTGCAGGAACAGAACCTGCAGGCGTGGACCAGGAAATGGTTGAGCAGCGGGAGCGACGCGTGGAAGCCCAGCTCAGCGGCAGGTACTCGACATCCCAATCAGAGCAGGTGCACATCCCGATCTGCTGGGTCCATCGGCGGAGGCTCGGGTGAAGGGAAGCTGGAGAAGAGCGGGGAGACCAGCCCTACCACACCGGAGAATAATGGTGTGCGTAGGGGGTGAAGCTCCCTTGAGGCTCCAGGATCCACCGGAGAAGAGCGGGGAGACCAGCCCTACCACACCGGAGAATAATGGCGTGCGTAGGGGTTGTAATTCCCTTGTGGCTCCAGGATCCGCAGCTTCCAGGAGACGAACGGGACGGGGCGAAACAGCAGGAGGAGAATGACCCTGACCACCCCGAAGACGAAGTAGGATGCGCCAGGATCTCCCAGAGGAACTTCGACCACCCCGAGAACAGGTAGGATGCGCCGAACACAACAACTCCAGGCCAGAAATCTCCCACAGCTGAAAGGGACAAAAAAGGAAAAATAATCCTCCAGAAGCAGGTGTGTTAGCTCACCACAGGTCCAGGTTTGGTCGGTTCATTCTGTCATGTTCAGCGGGTGGAGGTGGCAGACCATGTGTGGTGGTGGGTTTCCGGAGGCAGAAGATCAGGCAGACCGATGTAAAAAATAAAAAGATGTTTATTTGTAGGACGGGAGCAACAGGACGAACGAACATGCACAAGCGACAATGAACCGACAAAGACAGTCACCAGGAGGGAGGTATAAATACACAAGGGAATCAGGAACACATGGGCAGAGTAATCAGGGACAGGTGAGAACAATTAGGCTAATCAGGGCAGGAGAGACACAGTCAGGGAGGCTGGGGCGGATCATGACATTTTGATGTTGTCTTCATAAAAAGGAAGTGTGATAAGTGTGATGTCATATATAGTGTGATTAACCTCGGCCAGGATTAAAGCGCGCCCATGCTGATCAACACATAACAGATGCAAGTATAGCAAAAGAACAGTTTGATCAGTGGTGAAATTCAGTTTACATTGTTAAACTCAGGATATCATCATCAGATGTTTAGATTCAATCCTTCAGCTGTCATGTTCTGTGTCCCTTTGGTCCCCAGTGTTAGGTATTTTTGATTGTTCATTATTGTTGTGAAATCTTTTCCTTTGTGAAATGGTGTTAGGAGAGAACCTGCTTTAGGCATTTTGATCCAGTATCTGAAGTTTTCCTTTGTCCTGTGCATTCTAAGACCAAAGTGTTTTCCATTAGTTAAAAGCAAACTGGTCAGGTAGGAAAATTAGCTCAAATCTAGAAACTTCTCTTGTGATTGTGGAATTTGTGGGTGTGAACATTTTGTATTCAATAAAACCCCTCCATGAGCTCCCGGCTCCTTTGTGAGAGGAAAATGGCTTCCGTGTTGTATGGTCTGATTCTCTCACCCTCTGCAGAGTTTCACACTTTGCAGAGTTTGTCTGTTTAATATGTTTGTTACAGTTTACCAAATTAAGAATCTAATCCCTCTGTGTGGGTGTTCTGACTTCCTTTAAGGTAATTTAAGTTTAAGGTAATATAAGAACAATAGTATAAATTAAAATACGCAACATAATAGTGAATAATGCTAAAGTAAATTACCGAACATAGATTAAATTACCTAACATCCAGCCCCCTCCAGGTTTCCCTCATGTTCCCCTTAGTCACTTCACTTGTTTTTAGTTTTCTATGTGTTCGGATTATCTAGTCGTATCTCCTTTAGTGCGTTGTGTTTCCTTCCCCATGTAGGTCATTAGTTTACTTATCTTTACATCTCCCGTGTCTTTGTTCTTCAGTGTTTAGCTTTATTTTAGTTTAGTAGCTTTTGTTTTACAGGATTTAGATCTGGTTTTCTCCCCTGCCTGTTTCTGCTCCTCCTCTCAGTTTATTAGTCTCACCTGTGCCCAATTCCCTTAATCCCCCAGCCCCTGTGTATATAACACTGTCTTGTCTCTCAGTGTTTAGTTGGTCCATTGTCTTGTCAGCGTTATTCTGGTTTCCCTCCTGTGCTCTCTCAGTTCCTGCTCATGAGTTTGAGCTTTTGTTTGGGCTTTCTGTGCTGTAGAACCATAGCAAGGCTATTCAAATACAGGTCATTTACCATGATATACCCTACTCTACCCTATCCTTCCATACCATACAAAAATCATGAAGCATTTGTCATTGAACCATCATCCCAGTATAACAAAATGACTGTTTCAGAACAACCCTTCCAAGATTAAACATACAATACATACTCAACACAACAGAATAGGGCTGAACTGTGGGAGGTGCCTTTATGGCGCTCCCATATGTAGACATAAAATAGCTACATGAGGATGGGGGAGGGGGGATAAAAAAGGTCTCCCAGAGTTGCTCCTGACAGGGGGTAGCCTTGCTGTGCAAAAAAACCACCTCAACATCCAAGCACAAAAATTCACACAGTCACAGACATGAGAGGTAGGTTGGAGTGGGCGGGGAACCTCCTCACTCCAGAGAGAGCCCGCAGCTTCAGTGCACATTCCTTGATCCCTCTAGGCCAGAAGTGGGAGGGAGATCCAAGGTATGCAGAGTGCATTGACTCCTTAGGAACGGTGTCCTGGCCAGGTTGACCCACAGTTCCAAAGGCATGGGGTGTTTTACATGATCTGTTCGCATTCCTTCTCTGGGGAATTTTCTTCTCCGCAGCCTCAAGTCTGCTCGGGCACCAGATTAAGATAAGAAGAGCTATTTCGGCACAGGGAGAGTTAATATCCTCTCTGCCTTGTCATTCTCAGCTGGTCCTCAGTCCCTCAATAAATCAAATAATTTGGTTTAAATTTCCCTATAACATGCAGTAACTTTTTCCAAGATGACATCCAGTGCCGGAATGGCAGCTAGAACCTCTAACTTGCAATTGACCTTGAGCAACACCTGAGTCTGAGCAGTCCTCACTTGGCTGAGACTTTCCTTGACTTTGGGTGACTCTCCAATCACCCCCAACCACCCAAATTTCCGAAAAACCAGAAATCCTCCCAACAGATGAAATTCAGTAATCATAAATCCAAATTTCCATGTGTCTTTGATGTCCTAGATGGACAGCCAGAAGAGGCATCTATTATTCCACTCTTTTCAGGAATTCAAAATATACCCTACTACTACTACTAGGTTCCATCCATACAAGATGGAGCCCCCTGCCCCGATCTCATTGTTGAAAAAAAAAACTTGTCAATCGCAGTAAATGACCAGCTTACCAAATCTATACCATACCAAACCATACCATACCATGTCATACCATTCCATGTCAAACAATACCGTGCCGTACCATACCATACCATACTGTACCGCACCATACAATACCGTGTCATTCCAGACCATATGGTACTGTACAATACTGTACCATACTATACCGTACACTGCCTTATCGTACTCTACCACACCATATCATACCGTACAATACCGTACCATACCATACCATACCATGCCATACCATATGTGGCACCTTGAACTTGCAACAGTTAATCAGTTAAGACATCTAATCTTTAAATAAATCCCAGTTTATTCTTTTTAACCCCACCTATTTTAGACAATTATTTGCTAATACTTATTTCTGCCAATAAATGGCAGCAGTGGGCTAGCTTTGAGAATTACTGGCTGGTGCTTCCAGGCATTTTATAGCAGAAGAAGCAAGCTAGCAGTGAGAACCTCAGTCAGGAAAGGCTATTTGCTGTACTGCTGCTCATCTAAAGCTCTGTTTTGTGTTACAGGTGAGGTTAAACATGCTGACTGTTTACTGTGTTCAATGTTGTTTTATTGTGCTGTGTTATTATCTTGTAACAATAGAATTAAGTGGCCATATTGCCGGCGTCTATTAGTTAAGTTAGCCTCTGAAGCTAAATAGCTCCCGCTCATGGTAGCATGATGGTGACTGCACCTCCGTCTGAATATAGCACTGTTATATGTTCAATATTTGATGGTTTTGTTATATTGTTATATTCAATGTTTGAAAACAAACTGAAAACAGTGTTTTCTCAGTGAGAAAGATCATTGGTTTCCTCATGTGAGACTTAAAATCTGTTTTGCACACAGTTGATATTGTTAGTAGAGCTTTAGTAACTGGGCATATTTCATAGCAGAAGAAGCAAGCTAGCGGTGAGAAGCTCAGTCAGGAAAGGCAATTCACTGTACTGCTGCTCATCTGAAGCTCTGTTTTGTGTTAAAGATAAAAAATAAACACTTATGGCACAGGAATCCAAGTTTTCAGTCTGCCATACTGTACCATAGCATAACATACAACAGATATCACTTTCTTCAGCTTTTAGTCTGTTCTGTTGGATCCAATCAATGTGTATCCAGTCTTCCTTGCTAAGTGGAACAGATGGACCCATTGGGTTATGTTCTTTTCAGATCTCCATGTTTGCAGTTGTTGATGAGATGCATTTAGTTGTTTGAGTGGGTACTTTGAAATTTAGCAATTACAGCTCATTTTCTAGCATCATACCCTAAAAACACGAGATTACACCAAAGTGTGTGTGTGTGTGTGTGTGTGTGTGTGTGTGTGTGTGTGTGTGTGTGTGTGTGTGTGTGTGTGTGTGTGAAATGTTTCCTTACCTGCAGAGCTTTCATGCTCTCATGTTACTTCTCTCTCCATCAACTCTTTGCTCTCTCTGTTGCTCCTGTTTGCCAAGCCAGCCGGTGTTGATGAAGCACGAGCTGTTCAATGTGTGTGTGTGCTGTTCTGTTGACAGAGCTGAGATATTTAATTGACACCCACAGAGAGAATTATACAAGCTTCCAAATGCTTTCTCTCTCTGTGTGTGTGTGTGTGTGTGTGTGTGTGTGTGTGTGTGTGTGTGTGTGTGTGTGTGAGTGTGTACGTACAAGGTTTTCTGCATCAATGTGCATGTGTGTGTGTGTGTGTGTGTGTGTGTGTGTGTNCGCTCCTTGAAAGCTACCAACCGGAGGCTTGAAAGACTCTACAAGAAAACCGGTCTCACCATCCATAAAGACTTATATTCTGCTCAGATTTCTCTCTACAAGGACTCCATCTCCCATGCCAAATCTCAGTATTACTCCGGTCTCATCTCGTCCAACTCCAGCAACACTAAGGCATTATTTTCCATCATGAACAGCATTTTTCAGCCTCCCGACTCCTTACCCATCCATCTTTACTCTTCAGAAACCTGTAACTCTCTCCTTCAGTTTTTTAATGATAAGGTCAATAGAATCCATCTCTCTTTACCTCATTCCTCCCCTCCCTCTCCTGATTTATTTGAACCCACCATTCAGTTCTCCTCCTTTGAACTTCCCCATCCCTCAGAAATATTAGATTACATCACCAAATCCAAACCTTCCACCTGTCAACTGGACCCTATTCCAACAGTTTTAGTTAAATCCTGCCTTTCTTCTCTGCTCCCTTTTATAACGGCCATTATTCATTCCTCACTATCCTCTGGTACGGTCCCATCCCTATTCAAATCCGCTTCAGTCAGCCCTATTCTAAAAAAACCTGGTTTAGATCCCAATGATTTCAATAACCTGCGTCCCATTTCCCATCTTCCCTTCATTTCCAAAGTCCTAGAGAAAACTGTTGCATCTCAGCTCCATTCCCATCTCACCCGCAATAACCTTTATGAACAGTTTCAGTCTGGTTTCCGTCCCCACCACAGCACAGAAACAGCTCTCATCAAGATCACTAACGACCTACTCATTGCTGCTGATTCTGGTTTAATCTCTATTCTTATTCTCCTCGATCTGAGTGCGGCCTTTGACACCATTTCTCATCCCATCCTCCTCAATAGACTCTCTTCCTTAGGCATCACTCATACCCCCCTCAGCTGGTTTCAATCTTACCTTACTGGCCGCACTCAGTTCATCCAGTTAAAATCCTTTACCTCAGAACCCTCCCCAGTCAAGTCAGGTGTGCCCCAGGGCTCTGTCCTGGGGCCCCTCCTCTTCATAGTATACCTCCTCCCTATCGGCAAAATCTTCCGCAAATTCAATATCCAGTTTCACTGCTTTGCGGATGACACCCAGCTCTACATTTCCAGTAAGCCCAACTCAACTCTCCCACCATCCTCCCTTACACTCTGCCTCTCTGAAATCAAATCATGGTTCACCTCTAATTTCCTCAAACTCAACGGCAATAAAACTGAACTTCTTCTAGTTGGCACTAACTCCACCCTCTCAACATCTGACAGCTTTTCTTTAACTATTGACAGCGCCATAGTCTCCCCCTCCCCTCACGTCAAGAGTCTGGGTGTCATTCTTGACAGCTCACTTTCTTTTCAAGCTCACATTAATAACTTAATTCGGTCAGCATACTTCCATCTACGTTCCATTAACCGTCTCCGTCCCTCACTGACCCCTCACACTGCCGCCATTCTCGTCCACAGCCTCGTCACCTCCCGTATTGACTATTGCAATTCACTTCTTTATGGTCTCCCCAACAAACTCCTTCATAAACTGCAAATGGTCCAGAATTCAGCAGCCCGTATTATCACCAGAACCCCTTCCTTTCACCACATCACCCCGGTGCTCCAGCAGCTTCACTGGCTCCCAGTTAAATTCAGGTCCATCTTCAAAATTCTCCTCCATACCTTCAAAGCTATCCACAACCTCTCTCCTCCATATATCTCAGACCTTATAAGTATTCACACCCCATCCCGTTCACTCAGATCATCTTCTTCCATCCATCTTGCAGTTCCTTCTGCCCGTCTCGCTACCATGGGGAGCAGAGCTTTCAGCCGCTCTGCTCCCCGTCTCTGGAACTCACTTCCCCCAGACATCAGGAACATCGACAGTTTTACCCTTTTCCAATCAAAACTCAAAACACACATGTTTAAATCTGCCTACAACCTCTGATTTTATTGAACTGTTTCTCTCTTTGTTTTTTCTTGTTTGGGTTTTATTATTGTTTTATTGTATTTTATTACGTGTTTTCTGTAAAGTGACCTTGGGTGTCCTGAAAGGCGCTTTGAAATAAAATGTATTATTATTATTATTATTATCAGAATAAGCCTTATTGATAAAACGGCTGATGTGTGAAATACTTCTTCTCTGAGCTGTATTTTGGTCCACGTCCTCTCCTTTTTGATGTTGTCTTCATAAAAAAGGAAGTGTGATAAGTGTGATGTCATATATTGTGTGATTAACCTCGGCCAGGATTAAAGCTCGCCCATGCTGATCAACACATAACAGATGCAGGTATAGCAAATGAGCAGTTTGATCAGTGGTGAAATTCTGTTTACATTGTTAAACTCAGGATATCATCATCAGATTTTTAGACTCAATCCTTCAGCTGTCATGTTCTGTGTCCCTTTGGTCCCCAGCCCCCTCCAGGTTTCCCTCATGTTCCCCCTAGTCACTTCACTTGTTTTTAGTTTTCTATGTGTTCAGATTATCTAGTCATGTCTCCTTTAGTGTGTTGTGTTTCCTTCCCCATGTAGGTCATTAGTTTACTTATCTTTAGATCTCCCGTGTCTGTTCTACAGTGCCTAGGTTTAGTTTAGTTTAGTAGCTTTTGTTTTACAGGATTTAGATCTGGTTTTCTCCCCTGCCTGTTTCTGCTCCTCCTCTCAGTTTATTAGTCTCACCTGTGCCCAATTCCCTTAATCCCCCAGCCCCTGTATATATAACACTGTCTTGTCTCTCAGTGTTTAGTTGGTCCATTGTCTTGTCAGCGTTATTCTGGTTTCCCTCCTGTGCTCTCTCAGTTCCTGCTCATATGAGTTTGAGCTTTTGTTTGGGCTTTCTGTGTTTTGTATGCAAGGCTTAGATGCCAGCCCTTTGGATTTTAGCAAGGCTATTCAAATACAGGTCATTTACCATGATATACCCTACTCTACCCTATCCTTCCATACCATACAAAAATCATGAAGCATTTATTGTCATTGAACCATCATCCCAGTACAACAAGATGACAGTTTCAGAACAACCATTCCACGATTAAACATACTCAACACAAACAGAATAGGGCTGAACTGTGGGAGGTGCCTTTATGGTGCTCCCATATGTAGACATAAAATAGCTACATGAGGATGGGGGAGGGGGGATAAAAAAAAGGTCTCCCAGAGTTGCTCCTGACAGGGGGTAGCCTTGCTGTGCAAAAAAACCACCTCAACATCCAAGCACAAAAATTCACACAGTCACAGACATGAGAGGTAGGTTGGAGTGGGCGGGGAACCTCCTCACTCCAGAGAGAGCCTGCAGCTTCAGTGCACATTCCTTGATCCCTCTAGGCCAGAAGTGGGAGGGAGATCCAAGGTATGCAGAGTGCATTGACTCCTTAGGAACGGTGTCCTGGCCAGGTTGACCCACAGTTCCAAAGGCAGGGGGTGTTTTACATGATCTGTTCGCATTCCTTCTGTGGGGAATTTTCTTCTCCGCAGCCTCAAGTCTGCTCGGGCACCAGATTAAGATAAGAAGAGTTATTTCGGCACAGGGAGAGTTAATATCCTCTCTGCCTTGTCATTCTCAGCTGATCCTCAGTCCCTCAATAAATCGAATAATTTGGTTTAAATTTCCCTATACCATGCAGTAACTTTGTCCAAGATGACATCCACCGCCGGAATGGCAGCTAGAACCTCTAACTTGCAATTGACCTTGAGCAACACCTGAGTCTGAGCGGTCCTCACTTGGCTGAGACTTTCCTTGACTTTAGGTGACTCTCCAATCACCCCCAACCACCCAAATTTCCGAAAAACCAGAAATCCTCCCAACAGATGAAATTCAGTAATCATAAATCCAAATTTCCATGTGTCTTTGATGTCCTAGATGGACAGCCAGAAGAGGCATCTTTTATTCCACTCTTTTCAGGAATCCAAAATATACCCAACTAGGTGTGCTCCATCCATAAAAGATGGAGCCCCCTGCCCCAATCTCATTGTTGAAAAAAAAAAACTTGTCAATCACAGTAAACAACCAGTTTACCAAATCTATACCATACCATACCATACCATACCATACCATACCATACCATACCATACCATACCATACCATACCATACCATACCATACCATACCATGTCATACCATACCATACCATACCATACCATACCATACCATACCATACCATACCATACCATACCATGTCATACCATACCATACCATATCATACCATACCATACCATACCATACCATACCATGTCATACCATACCATACTGTACTGCACCATACAATACCGTGTCATTCCCGACCATATGATACTGTGCAATACCGTACCATACTATACCGTACACTACCTTATCGTACTCTACCACACCATATCATACCGTACAATACCGTACCATACCATACCATACCATGCTATGCCATACCATATGTGGCACCTTTAACTTGCAACAGTTAATCAGTTAAGACATCTAATCTTTAGATAAATCCCAGTTTATTCTTTTTAACCCCACCTATTTTAGACAATTATTTGCTAATACTTATTTCTGCCAATAAATGGCAGCAGTGGGCTAGCTTTGAGAATTACTGGCTGGTGCTTCCAGGCATTTTATAGCAGAAGAAGCAAGCTAGCAGTGAGAACCTCAGTCAGGAAAGGCTATTTGCTGTACTGCTGCTCATCTGAAGCTCTGTTTTGTGTTACAGGTGAGGTTAAACATGCAGACTGTTTACTGTGTTCAATGTTGTTTTATTGTGCTGTGTTATTATCTTGTAACAATATAATTAAGTGGCCATATTGCCGGCGTCTATTAGTTAAGTTAGCCTCTGAAGCTAAATAGCTCCCGCTCATGGTAGCATGATGGTGACCGCACCTCCGTCTGATTATAGCACTGTTATATGTTCAATATTTGATGGTTTTGTTATATTGTTATATTCAATGTTTGAAAACAGACTGAAAACAGTGTTTTGCTCAGTAAGAAAGATCATTGGTTTCGTCAAGTGAGACTTTATATCTGTTTTGCACACAGTTGATATTGTTAGTAGAGCTTTAGTAACTGGGCATATTTCATAGCAGAAGAAGCAAGCTAGCGGTGAGAAGCTCAGTCAGGAAATGCAATTCACTGTACTGCTGCTCATCTGAAGCTCTGTTTTGTGTTAAAGATAAAAAATAAACACTTATGGCACAGGAATCCAAGTTTTCAGTCTGCCATACTGTACCATAGCATAACATACAACAGATATCACTTTCTTCAGCTTTTTGTCTGTTCTGTTGGATCCAATCAATGTGTATCCAGTCTTCCTTTCTAAGTGGAACAGATGGACCCATTGGGTTATGTTCTTTTCAGATCTCCATGTTTGCAGTTGTTGATGAGATGCATTTAGTTGTTTGAGTGGGTACTTTGAAATTTAGCAATTACAGCTCATTTTCTAGCATCATACCCTAAAAACACGAGATTACACCAAAGTGTGTGTGTGTGTGTGTGTGTGTGTGTGTGTGTGTGTGTGTGTGTGTGTGTGTGTGTGTGTGTGTGTGAGTGTGTACGTACAAGGTTTTCTGCATCAATGTGCATGTGTGTGTGTGTGTATGTGTGTGTGTGTATACAAGTTTTTTCTGCATCCATATACATGCATGTGTGTACTCCTGCCCACACATCAAAGTGATGCACATGTGAACAGGTTCTTAGTGTTCTAGCATACAGAAATGCTCACATAAGCAAATTCACTTCCTCTCTTCTGCTTGTCTACCTTCCCAACCCTTCGTGTCAGTTGGCTCTATGTTGTCTATCTCTAGAACAGGGTAAGTAAACACACTGAAACCATGTCTAGACGAGCTCTTATTATTCACAAAGGCAGCATGCCAAAGCACTGATGTGCTGTGAATAACCAATAGGGCAGCTTTGGCTGGAAGGATCTTCTTTTACATTAAAGTTACAGTTCAGGTGCAGCAAACAACTAGAACCTGGTGCAAACATTCATTTATTTGAGAAAAAGCAAAAAACAAAAGTACATGCAAGCCATGAGTCTACGTATTCACACGTCCAAACTTTCTCTATTTAAGCTTCTTGTTTTATTGATTTCTGAGATGTTGAATAAAGATTATTTGTTTATTAATTTAATACCAGCAGCTGAAATGGGTGAACGTCCCATCTGGTGTTCAGGAGACTCTGGTGGCAGAGGGTTATGGGCTCGACACACGGGAGGCGACAAACGACCGCGATCAGCGAAATTCGTCGCTGTCGCTTTTATTACCTGACACACGGGAGGCGATCTGCGGCAGCGGCCAGCGGCAAGGCCGTCTACGCGTTCTGTTCCATGGCGAAATCGAAACTTCCGTTGTTTTGTTTGGCTGTGTCAGGTTGGAGGGAGTTAAGGTTATTTAAGCGGTTCAGAGTTAATAAAGTGATGTTTCACAAGGTGCTGCTAGAGTTATGTGAAATCTTACTTCTGATTTTATTATATAAAACATAATAATAATCAACTTCTCCTTCATGTTTGCTCGGAGGTGTACGGAGCATCCTGCCCGCTCATTGGTCAGTGAATGAAACCTCCGTTGATTGGTCCTCGTCCGAGCGACAGCGATGAAAAGTTGAAAATGTTTCAACTTTCTGGGATCGCGTCGCAGGGTCGTCCGTGCACGACACGTGCACGAGTGCAAAATTTCACACGCACGTTTTTCGCGTTTCGCTTAGTAGGAGAGAGACCCGCGATTGTCGCTTTGTCACGCATGTCTCATTGAAAATGAATGGATGAGAGGCGATGCCGCCTCCCGTGTGTCGAGCCCATTAGGGTTAGGAATAGCAACGACTGATGATGTTTGTTTGCAGGAAGAATGAGACAACCCCTGTGAACTGTCTCCCTACTCTGTGATCCTCTACAGAAACTCACTGATGTTTTTACAGATCTGTTGGCTGCAGGTCAGGAGCTGGGAGAAAGACCTTCAGTCTGAAGTCCAACGGTGAACTTTGGCCTGTCAGACGCCATCTCTGTGCCCTTCAGCTGGAAATGCTGTGTAAATGTGTAAAAGTAGCATTTCCTGATTTTAACCATGGCTGTTAAGCCCATAATGAAGTCAGAGACGGTAACTCAGATGCACGCAGTAGACTCCTGTTGATTGATGTTTTCTCTAAGTTCTGATGTGACATAACAGCTCCTGCGTGATGCAGCGCTCACCTCCCTCTCACTGGCACTCCAAGCTTTTGGCTTCCACACCTCGCTGCAGAGCTGCATCTAAAATTGTAACTCTCAAAGTGGGCCAGAAAGATTTAGATTCCTCTGCACTGATGTGTCCACGCGCTGGAGTCCCCACACCGCTGTGCCCCGAGTCTGAGGTGCTCCGTGATGCTGTTGGCGGGTTCCTCTCACTGCTGCTGCTACAGAAGGGTCTGTGGAGGAGTTCAGCCGTTTTTAATACTTTTTGCTAACTCGATCCACAGCAAGAACCAAAAAATACAATGAAATGGGAATCTTTTGTTGCTTTAGAAATTTGAGTTTTCAAGGCTAAATCAGAGTAAGCACATCCATTTAAAAAGTGCTTTTATTTTTCTGAATCAGGACATAAAATACCACGGCACTCAAAAACACAACCATCAGCAGCAACAAGGTCACTGAACTCCTTAATCAGAATAAATATGTTTGACGACTTCCCAGCTAATGAGAAGCTGGCAGAGTTGCGATGTCCTTCACTGACTTGCTGCTGCAGCAGTGAGGCTAAAGGAGGCAGACACACCCAGATGTTGAAATTACTGCAGCTTAAACTCCACAGACCAACGGGACCAGGAGACGGGTCGAGTGACCTGAAGGATTTTAGCTAACATCCTATAATCAGCGCTGAACAGTTGTTTTTTTTATTATATGGCTTTTGACTGTCATATGGTCCCCAAAACATTGTCAGGCCTATTCATCTCAGGCCCTGTCCACACGTAGCCGGGGATCTGCCAAAACGTAGATATTTTTCTACGTTTTGGCCTGCCATCCACACGATAACGGAGTTTTTTCACACGAAAACGGATCTTTTTAAAAACTCCGGCCAAAGTGAAGATCTGCGTTTTCTCCGTTTTGGGTGTCTGCGTGTGGACGGACAAAACCGGAGTTTTAAGGTCCGCAACGTCACTTTCCATGACAAAAAAATGCTGACATCACGTGTGCGACCTGTGTTTACACTAGCCGACAGCATGGATGCCCTCAGAGCTGCGCTCGCTTTATCAATTGTCCAAGCACTTTCTGCTTGTTTGTTTTTGCAAGCGGAATTACTGCTCCTTGCGGAAGACCACAGACGAAGGACGAGGTTAAGAACGGGGGAAGTGCTGCCACCTACAGGTCTGGTATGTCCTTAACAACGTATTTATCCGGGCACGTGTGGACAGAGTTTTTTTTAAAACGAGGTGGTGTGGATGCAAGTTTTTGGAGGGGCGGATATTCGTTTTTTAAAAACCCGGCTACGTGTGGACTAGGCCTCAGTGTCCCCCACTTTTTCTATGAAGGTATCTTTAATACGTGTTAGACCTGTTGTCGACAAGTCATTTTAGGAAAGGATTTTATCTCTGCTGATGATTTTGATTTTACACTTGTACCTGAAACCTGGTTAGAAGCTATTAACATATTTGAAATGTGTTATATAAAGCTGCCCAGTCTTTTTTCTGCAGCACGACCTTAGGCTACCATAAGTATCACAACAGTCCCCCATCACTCTAAGTTACAACCAAATGGTGCTGAAGTGAATGAATAAATCTTGGTCGTGCTCTTTGACCCGCATTCGCCTCTCAAAGCTGAGGAGAAATCAAATGGTCTGTTGTTTTAGAGACATGACAGTGTCACTGAAACACCTGAGCTCAGCAATTGGGTTCACAGACCCTCCTTACCCTCCGTCACCTCCCACCCCCTTCAGCTCCACTCCTCATCATCCCCTCTATTGACCTCTACTCACTGCAGCTCACTCCTTCTTCCACACAAGCTCTTTTCCTCCATTTTCTTCATCCCATTTCCTCTCTTTCTCTATCCAATCTCACCTCCTTTTAAATACTTTCTCACTCTTCTCTTCCTCCCAAGCATTTCTCTCAGAGATGCTTTCAATATTCTCTAAAGTCGGACCATTATGTCACCCATACACACAGGCTCCGATACACACGCCGTCCTCTTAGTTCCCATCAGTATGACCTTCCTCAATGCAGTCGTAGAACACCGATTGATTTATGCATACAGATCTGTGTGTGTGTGTGTGTGTGTGTGCGTGTTAGTCACCCTTTTCAATGTCACACATTTGCTAGCCGCCCAAGTCAGTCTAAAATATCCAATGGCGTGCAAGCTACTGCAGTGTGTGTGTGTGTGTGTGTGTACTTGCCAGTCCCATAGTAATTGAGATGGAGAGGGTGTTTCATGATCATTCATCTACATGCAGATCTGAGCAGTTTGTTGGAAAGCTTCTCCAGCCAATCAGGTTTCAGAGTTGAGGGCAGGACGCTGCTTGATTGGCTGATAGAGAGGGTGAATTAACAGTCAGGGCTTGCTGCTTCATGTTACTGGTCTGAAGCTTGAAGCTGAGAGCAATGAGGAGAAATAAAAGGGTGAGGGCTGTCTAGAGGGACGTGATGCTGCTGAGGAACTCCTGAAGAAAGTTCATTTATGTGGAAGAAGGAGAAGCAATGTAGCCCACCAGGTGAGATCCTGCATGGAGCCTCAGGTCGAGGAAGATGGTCAGCGTTCTTGTATTTACTCCATTCTCTAATAATTGAGTAGGTCTCTTGCCTATTGTAGAGTGGCTCACCCCAGTCTTGTATGATCCTGTCCCTGGTGTCCTTGGAAAACTCTCCGGTCTTGGCCATGACGAAGGGAACGAGACGGGACGCACTGATGCGAAAGGAAACACCAACATTCAGAGACTTGAACAAAGATAAAAGAATCAACCCGATGTCGGACGGGAAGCCAGTGAAGGGATGACAAGATCGAGGACAGATGCTTCCATTTTTGTACTGCACAAGTTTGGACCCTCTGTAATCTGCCAGTAGATCTCTGGTCTATTCCAGTTTCCAGGTTACACTGGAAAAAATGAGAATATGGTGCAAAAGTGAATTTATTAAAGTAAAAAGGGCCTGGAGCAATTACTGAGTGCATTTGTATGATTACATCATATTCTCTATTTCAGTTCTATATTTAATTGATTTAATGTAATAATCTAATAATCAGAGATGGTGAACGTGGTGATTTCATCAGCTGTAAGCCATAATCATCACTATTACAACAAACATCTGGCTTTGCATGAAATGCATTTCACGTTTTAGGTTTGATTACTGACATTAATAAACTTTTGCACCAGATTCTCATTTTTCTACTTAACCTGAATATAACTGATGTTTTTGCTTAAAAAAAACAATAACCAAATATAACTGAATGGTCCGTGGTGTAGTTTTGGACACATATAATAACACCACTGGGTTTTGGCGTCATGGTGGGGGTACAAACGGTGACATTCTCCTTTTGTCAGTGCGGGGCTCAGCTGGTCAGAGCCGCATGTCACTCATCTCCATGAGCCAGAGTGTGTCCTGAAGCTCCGCTACCCCCAGTCCCATCGGAAATGCCTCAGCGTGCTCTGAAAGAACAAAGTCAGTCAAACATGACAAAATCAAAACTGACGTGTAAAATATTTTCCAGTTGGAGGCATGTTCAGGCTTTGCTTTCCACTTGCTCCAGTGAAGGATCCCGAGCACATGGTCATAAATAAGGTGGACTGTTTCAGTGCTGCTGACATTAGCAAAAATCCAGGCGGGGGTGGGGGTGGGGGCTTGCCCGTGAGTGGGGGTGCGCTCCTGTCGTGTCTCTCCATCATCTGTGAGAGCGAGTGTGACATGCTTGTGTCTCACGGTCAGTTCAGCCCTGCTTTTCTAATCAAACCAGATCCTCTGAGAGCGGTCGGGTCTGCTGACCAACAGCCGTGTCCCTTCTCTAGAAACATTCTCACCAACAGAACCAGGGCTAGGGTCAGGGACAGTTTCCTCCCTGAGGCTGATCCTTGAGGTGTCCTGAGTAATGACTTTAGATGTTTACGTCTGACTTTAATGTATTCATTTTGAAGGACCTGATGTTATGATGAGGTTAAAGGAACATACACCAGTCTAAGCCTTTTGCTTTCAGTTGTCTCATTTGAACCAGACCAGCCCTGAACCTGTTGAGAGCTCCGTTAACGTACAAACCCCCACCAGCCCTACCTCCTTTCTGATCCTGCTCTACATGCCAGATATTTTCATCACATTCCTGAAGGTTTGGACAGATGTCATCCTGCGTTTTTGTCTGATAATGTGACAAATGCTAGCTGCCTTCCAGCTGCAGGTTAACAAACATCTGGTGCTCAAACCGAACTCGTGGCGGTGTGAGGTTTCTGGTTTTCAGACGGCTTAGCAACTCTGTCAAAAACCCCTCGTTCATATAGAGGTCAGCTGGAGTTAGAGCAGGACTTGTCTAGAACGCCATGTCCAGCTGATGCTGGCCGATCCCGTCAGTCTCCTCTTGGTCCATGTGGGCTCCTCCTGTGGATTGGATTACATAAACAACAAGTTAAAATGGTTTGGTTAGAAAGGTTATGTTACCTAGCAACTGTGGCGGGTCCTTTGTGTTGGTCCCAGACAGACAGAAGGAACTTCCTGTGTATTTGTACACATACTTAGGGTGTGTGTCTCACTCACAACAGCGTTCCTCTCCTAAAAGTTAATTAAAGTGACACACACACCCATTTGTGCAGATTCTGTGATGTCATGGTTTAGCTGCATTTAACACAGCCCAGAGCTACGGAGCAGTTGGTGTGTGTGTGTTCCTGGTGTGTGTTGGCACTAATGACCTGTCCAGTCACACCCAGCCTCACACCCACTGACTGTGGGGGAATGCTCTACCTCACCTACTTTAAAATACATAAAGATATGTTTACATTTTATTGTAATCACATACATTAGCACTTTTACTGTTGTTAAATCGGATAGTAAAAAATCAGCCATGTTGGTCATAAAACTTACAGCTCAGACCTTCACTGATACAATCATCGGCCATGCACACCTGGACAACACAGACCCTATAGCATTAGGAGGTGATTAGGAACCCAGACAAAGGTCCAACTACAGGATGAGAGATCGGTACTCTGCACTGGTCTGTTTACATGTCTGGGCTCTTTGCATAGGAAGGGAAAATCAAAGAAAATAAAGTCTGATATTTTTCTCCTCTTACATTCTAGGATCACCCTGATGTGGTCAGGTACGGTACGGTGTCCAGTCCAGTCCACTTTTATTCATAAAGCACTTTAAACCACACCGTTGACCAAAGTGCTGTTCACCATACGACAACAGTCAACCACAGATATGAATAGCAGAAGAAAGCATCATGCTGAGTTAAAAACCTCAGTGAGACACAACGAGCTTGAGGAGGATAAGGGACGACAGACGCAGAGGAGTTCAGTGCCTAACCTAAGGGTTGCGGGGATTGAGTCCCACTCATCAACCATCCTTACCTGCTGGTGGTGGTCGGAGGGACCGGTGACGCCGGTGCTCGGCAGCCTCGCCTCTATCAGCGTGTCCCAGGGCAGCAGTGTGTAAATGCGTGTAGCCTCCGGAAATGGTCTGTTTTTCCATCTACAGGTCACCTCTTCAGTATCGGGTCACATGGAGACATAAGTCTTTACTGGTGCTTTAATCTGCAAGAAGGAAACTGTGCTTTCCCAAGGTCCCTCGCAAATCTCCCTCTTATCTAAGACTGCTTGGCTTCACATCACAAGACCGATGAACTCTCAAAATTAAGTCATATAATGAACAAGATGAGTAAATAATCATATGGTTGAATGAACAATATTGGTTGAAGAATATTAACAATGTTTTGATTAATCTGTGCTTAAATTACTGTGGTTGAAATGAATATTATGATGTTATGATCAGTAAAGTTATCTGCTGACAGCTCACACACTCAGACACGTGACGATGACAAGGTAAAGCTCATATCCTGACACATTACTTTCTGTTCTACCCATCAGAACTCCTGTATCTGACGCAAGGCGTGTTTTCTGAGGTTTGTTGGTAAAAACCCTTTTTAAATGTCAAATTCTGATTTGTTAGTAAATCAAAATATGACTATTGTTAAAACAGAGCTCACTTCACCGTGAGTCAGTTCTTGTGAGTTCTTGAGAAAGCTTCGGACCGGCTATCCGGAGCCAAACATCTTTAACCCAGAGCATCTTTTGACAAGCTGTCAAAAACCTGTTGCACGCTACAGCTGACTGCAAACGGTTCCTTCAGAATAAAGCTGAACCAACTTCAACTCCGTAAGAGTTATTCCTAAGACGCAAATAACAACTTTTGTGACATGGACACATCTTGAAACCGGTCTGGTCATACTGCAGTTTCTCCTACGGACTTCGGTATCTTTGGGGTGCCTCCGACTACCTGACAGTCTGAATCTACAACAGAAGTCTCCGACGAAGGGTACGTAGGCTCACAGATTGCGTCTGATGTGGTTTTATGAACCATCACTATAGTTATAGCAGACCAGATTCACTCCCACTCAGAACTCTGTTTCTCCAGATACGAGGGTTCTGATAACAACACATTCACTCATCATCACACCTCACATTCCATCCACTTAGTCATTCATCACATAAAGTGTCCTAATTGTCATGTTTTCAATTGTTTAGAAAATAAATGTCTTGCTTTTTATAAACTTGACTCTCATCTTGAATTAATACGAAGTGTCTGACAATCCCTGAATAAACAAAGAATTCTAAATCTTCTGGTTAAACATTCAAAGACCAATCAGACTGGATTTCCATATGTATATGGAAATTCGCATCATATTGGTCAAAATGTAGTGTAGTATATGAAGCTTTAAACGCACCCAAACACGTACGTATGCTACTGCTACACGGGTGAAACGCTGGGTGTGGTGAAGCGCCTTGGGGGGTTGTAGAACCCTACTAGAACCCTGGGAGGCACTTTATTAAATACAGGCCATTACCACTTACAGAACAGTATGGTACGGTGCGGTATGTGTGTTGTCATGGTAACGTGTGAACAGTTCCCCCATCAGGCATTCTAACCCACACCCATTCAGCATTGTTCCAGCTGTTGGTTAGTTCTGAGATATTGTTGGACTCCAGCCTTATGCGGAGCCCATAAATGGCTTCAGTCAAATCAGGCTCTGCAGGAAATGGGCCTGGACCGTGATGGGCTCTGCCAGCTTGGGATAAATGCTGGAGAGACCAGCCAGGACACACTGAGGCAGGGCTAAATGGGTCACGGGCGGCATGCTGGTGGATCCCCCAGGAGAAACGAGCTGGCCCGTGTTTGATTAGTCCAGGTCCCATGAGGGGGGTACCTAGATTAACTCTGGCATGTAAGCCCGTATGGGAAGGACAATGCCTGTTTGTTTTCTCCGTGTCATCTGTGCTGCTTACTTATCAGCTGTTGATAGGAATGTTGGCTGTGCCTGTTCAGGGACTCTCTCTGTAACCAATCTGCCTTTCTAAGCTGTAGTAAGCCACGCTAAGCCAGTTTGAAAGTTTGTGCCAGTCTGTTGTATGCCCAGAGCAACGGGTGACATGTGTGTATGCGTCTGAGTGCCACAATGCCCAAAGGAGGTTGTTGGGATGAAGATAGGCCAAATACAACGCTCCCCTCTGAGACAGGGAGGGAAACATGAAGGGAAACAGACAGAGCTGGAGCGAGGAAGTGAGTATTTTTGGGTCATGTGGGTTGCCCTATTTAGCAGATTTTGTCAGTATCTCGGAGCGCGCGCACACACACACACAAACACACACACACACACACACACACTGAAACGCTGTGACACAATAGCAATGCATTTTGCTGAGTAACATCACAGGAATCTGTTTGTTTGTGCAGCTTTTCCAGATTACCTGCCATAAATAAATGATGCTGCTGATTTCAGCAGAGAACAATAAAAACAAAGGAGATGAAACCTGTGCATGCACTAAATGCACAGAGCTGTGTTTCTAGAGCTCTTCAGATCCACCCCATATGCTGAGGCTGACCCTAAAGATGAAAACTTCCCATTGTTTCAGAAGCTCTCCTGTTCCTAAAGCAGAGGCACCAAGTAACTCGTTTGTTTTTGTATCTCAGCATCTGTGAAGGTTTGTGTTTGTTCACTAAGGATGTGCTCTATAAATAAAGGCTTCCTCGGTTAAAGAATGGTTTGAAGCTGTTGGTGAAAATCCACACATGCACAGGAGGTCAGTTCTTATGAACATAGAAGCTCCCTTACTATAACCCACTCATTATTCCTGCTATAACTTTAAACCCTACCT
The DNA here is from genome assembly GCA_006942095.1 of Nothobranchius kuhntae. Classification (NCBI taxonomy): domain Eukaryota; kingdom Metazoa; phylum Chordata; class Actinopteri; order Cyprinodontiformes; family Nothobranchiidae; genus Nothobranchius; species Nothobranchius kuhntae. The sequence continues at coordinate 561,518 of SSNQ01034747.1, forward strand.
CCTTGTGCAACTTCAGAGTTACCCATCCGCATTCAAACGAGGATAACCGTTAGCACCAGAGCTTCATTTGGGCCTGTCTTATTTTGAAAGGACGAGTTCTGGTAGCTGTCTGCTCGGATCCGGTTACTCAATGTTTCAGCTAACTTTTTAGCTAACAAGCCTTTAGCATAGCACCAATGTTACAAGTACAAACAAGAAAATCAAAGTCAGAAATGGCCACAAGCAATTTAGAACTTCCTTAGATGACCTTTTTAAATCATTTGCTGATACTGAGCGGTTCTGGTTCGGTTCCGTGTCAAAAATGTCTCTGTTGCACGGAGGAAGCACATGACCACAGTGAATACAGCCCGCTCTGTGTGTGTGTGTGTGTGTGTGTGTTTTAAGAAAATCAAAGGCAGCCCAGCCCTGATGAAAAGGGAATTGGGCAACCCATCTTATGTTTTCCAATGCCACGCCCCTTTGCGTGCCCGTGCACATGCACACATTACACAAACTAGTAAATAATAAAGTCCAACCCCAGTCCAAGTGTCCACTCCGGGACACGGACGTCCTCCAGTTTACGCCACAAGCAGACAGCCATCACTTCTGAGTGGTACCCAGAGCAGACAGTAATTCTGACGCCAGCACTCCCTAATCAGACGTATCCTGTTAAAGAGCCGAACTGATAT
>SSNQ01034747.1:588224-617512 GCA_006942095.1 Nothobranchius kuhntae
CTGTGTGATGGTATCGATTCAGTTTCTTCTAGCCTGGCAAGCCATGACGCACTCACAGCTACAGATGTCGGTCAACGAGGCAGTCCACCAATCTCTGTCAAAAAAGATGCAAAACACATCCTTTTCCTAAATAAACATTAGTACTTCTATCTGATCTTGACTCAAACAAAAGCTAAAGTCATAATAGTCGAAACTTGATGCCAAAGCCGTTTCAAACAAGCAGCTGACCGCCGACTAGTCACGTTTGTTTTTTTCCAATAACATCCCACCTACTTAGTGCTCTATAGATTTCATGGGCTAATCACAACACTATGACTGGACCACTACCTACCGGCAGCCATCTTGATTTGTAGTTTACCTGGCTGATACCTGTGATTAGACCGTGTCGAGCGGCAGCCATGTTTGTTTGCAGGGACATCCCGCCTACCTCGCTAAAAGAGCGCTGTGATTGGCCCAAAAAACCATTAAAGCACTGTGATTGGAACACCACGGATGTCAGTCAACGGGGCAGTCCGCCATTACATTAAAAAAAAGTAAAACAGCGCGCCAGCACAAACAGCAGAGAGTACTGTTGTGGCTGCGTGATGGCAGACCGAAAAAGGAGCGCAGTTTGGAATTCTTTTACACCCATAAATCAAACAACTGCAACCTCCGATGTATGCAGGAAACAAATTAGGTACTGTGGCAACACCACAAACCTATTTAAGCACAAAAAAACACACCCAAACCAGAATTCTGAGCTGCAGAGCCAAAAGGAGGAGGAAGATAGTCAGCGCAGACCCCCAGCACTGAGACAGAGGTCCCTTGCAGAGGCTTTTCAGCATGGGTATCAATATCCAGGTAGCTTATGGTGACTGAAAATAAGATGGATAATCACCTGCATTATAGGCTAATCATATTTTTCTGTGTAACTGGTAATTAATTGCAGTAATTTAGTATGGTGAATACTAGAGTATTCAGATGGTCACATAAGGAATATATGCAATCAGATGAAATAAAAAGAAATGATTTATTTCACAGAAACTGAAAAACTAGATATGCTATCTACAAAACAAAGAGCTATGCCTCAGTCCTGAACAATGAATATGGATGAATAAATCTTTTATTTTATGTTATGTTGTTTTATGTTATGTTTTAGGTTATGACTCAATATGTTTTATTTTACCTAGGAGATTCCCAAAGAGCTATGGCTATCACAAGGAGTCTTGCTGAAATGATCGTGAAGGATTTACAACCTGTGTCCGTGGTTGAAGATGAGGGTTTTAAAAACTTTGTAAAGACACTCGATCATAGATACAAGATTCCAAGCAGGAGCAATTTAATGACAGAGAAAATACCAGCACTGTATGAAGAGTGTCGCTCAAAAGTAAAAAAAAAAGATCTGGATGCTGCAAATAGTGTTGTCCTCACAACTGATATGTGGACATCAAGAGCCACAGAGGCTTATTTAACTGTCTCATGCCATGTTATTGATGAGAACTGGCAAACGCAAGCATATGTTTTAGAAACCAGTAGCTTTCCAGAAAAGCACACTGCTGACAACATTTGCTCAGAACTAAAAAGAATAACTGATGAATGGGGCATAACAGCCAAAGTTCTTGCTGTAATCACAGATAATGGTACCAATATGGTAGCTACTGTACGCAAAGCAGGTTGGACTCATTATCCATGTTTTCCCCATACCTTGAACGTAGTGGTAAAAGATTCCATTAAGACTCTCCCTGATCTTGTTGACATCCAGAGGAAATGTAGTGGTATTGTAGCTCTCTTTCACCACAGCACAAGAGCAGCTGAGAGGCTCAAAGACATTCAGAAACAACTGAAGTTACCAGAAAACAAACTGATACAGTCAGTTGAAACACGGTGGAATTCTGTCTTCTACATGTTTGAGAGATTACTTGAGCACAAAGAAGCTTTTACTACATCCCTTTGTCTTTGTGGAAAGAACTCACTGTGCTTGAGTGAGGAAGAATGGTCCAAGGTTAGTCTCTCCATTGATGCCCTGAGACCATTTGAAGAAGTCACAAAAGAGATATCAACAGAGAAACATGCTTCAGTTTCAACAGTGATACCACTGGTTACATTACTTCAGAAATCAACTGCTACTCATGAATTCCAAGTTATCAAGTTAACTGCTGAACTGTCATCCCAATGCCAGCACTGTTTCCGAGCCTTTGAAACCTTTTATGGTCTTGCTGTCAGCACATTTCTGGACCCAAGATTTAAAAACCTTGGATTTTGTGACATGGCAAATGTTGAAGCTTTGAAAAAATGACTAATCACTGAAATGCAGGCAGTATACCAGATCTCAGCGCCTCAGGGTTTACTTAGGACACAAGAGTGCAGAAAGATAGAAAGCCAGTTGGGGTATTTTCTTATATTATATTGTTATATATTGTTTGCACAGCTTTGTACATTTCAAATAGAAAAAAATCTTGAGTTGGTTAACCATTTTTAAACCAGTTTCAGTGTCCTAATAAAAATTTTATTTGCCTGAAAATGTTTCTTGTATTTTATCATTATCATACACATGATTTATTAAAGGAAAACTTACAAAATAAATAAGTAAATTGTTACAAGCCAATTTACCGGACTAGCTCCACTCTTCTAGATTTTACTAATATCTCAGGGTTTGACTTGTAATTGATGTAGTGAGCGTGAAAGTGCCAGTCAACCAACAAACACTCTTACTCTGTAGAGAGTTGATTAGCAATCACCACAACCCCAGCGCTTCTAATTCTGACCAAAATTAGTTCAAGCAGACAAAGAGGAAGTCTTCTGATTTACTCCAACCCCCTCCCGTTCCGGCTCATTGCATGCCGTCAGTTACACACCATAATAAACTGTTCCCTTTATGCTGAAGGAACAGCTAATTCAACCGTAGCAAAGGATGGTACTTAGCATCTGATATCATTTCTAACCTGAGGATGGGATAAGATTAACCAGCACCTCACCTGCTGGGTGAACGGCCGGTCAAGAAGGAGACCCCTAGAGACGCAGAACTCTTTTGCGTTCCTCACAGTCGAAACAAATTTTATTCCAAATACAGGTGAAAAAATGAAGATCCCGGCGCAGCGGGGCACACACACGATCAAAAAACTTAACAAGTTTCCAGCCACGCGCTCTTCCAACCTTCTTCTCCCAGCCTATTTAAGCTCTTCTCCCCCCTTCCTCTTCACTCTTCGGGGGGGGTGCATCTCCAGGGCAACCCCCCAGACCTGCCAGACCTGTAGGCGGCAGTACTTCCCCTGTTCTTAACCTCGTCCTTCGTCTGTGGTCTTCTGCAAGGAGCAGTAATTCCGCTTGCAAAAACAAACAAGCAAAAAGCGCTTGGACAATTGATAAAGCGAGCGCAGCTCTGAGGGCATCCGTGCTGTCGGCTAGTGTAAACACAGGTCGTACACGTGATGTCAGCATTTTTTGTCGCGGAAAGTGACGTTGCGGACCTTAAAACTCCGGTTTTGTCTGTCCACACGCAGACACCCAAAACGGAGAAAATGCAGATCTTCACTTTGGCCGGAGTTTTTAAAAAGATCCGTTTTCGTGTGAAAAAACTCCGTTTTCGTGTGGATGACAGGCCAAAACGTAGAAAAATATCTACGTTTTGGCAGATCCCCGGCTACGTGTGGACAGGGCCTAAGAATCCTTTATTTAGGAGGATGTTACGGTTGCCAGTCTGGCCAGGGAAGAGCAGGAGCCAGGATCACCCAGCTCTGGTGAAACAGCCCGACACCGCCCCTCCTCCTCCTCTCTCCCGGGCTGCTGAGGAGCACAGCTGAGCTGCATCTTCCTTGATTGCCAACACCTGTATAAAAAGGCTGTGCCTTCAGCAGTCTGAGAGGCAGCAGTGCAGGGGTTCTGCTGTCCTCCTGGTTTTTAGTTTGGTTTCAACCCCTTTCACACAAAAAGTAGTGTTGGTTTGAACGAGTTGATGCGTCAGAACGCAGCGTGACAGTAATGTTTCATTGATGCTCACGGCAGGAAGCAAGAGAGTACTGGAGGAGGGTGACAGAATAACGGGTGAGGGAGGACATGTGTTGGGTAATATGACAGTGTATGTTGGACAGAGAAGAGGCATGTGGCTCCATGATGGATGAGTGAGGGACACAGAGGAGAGGATACAAATGTCAGATGGCATTTCTGGCAGACAAGTAATTTCATTTACAATTTCATGTAGATATAATATTTAAAGGCATGTGAGCATATGATGTTGGGTTTTCTGGTCCAATTACCATAGAAGCAGCCACGATGACTCAACCTGTCAAATGACGGATGTCCTCGGCTCAGGCTGTAGGCTGGCTTGCCCAGGGGGCATTGACATTTTCCAGTGGAGTCATCATTCACACTCCTATAAATACAGCTTTATTGACGATGAGTCACTTATATACAGTAGACACGCAGAGTCACCACTTAATGAGTTCGGCGAAAGTTTGTTCTCCATCATTACCAGTCTGGCCTTAAAACAGTGTGCAGGAGAGCCGCTACGCCCTGGACAGGTTATCAGTTAGTCACCGGGCTCCTAAACGAGATATAAAAACTTCTTCAGTCACCAGTGGACCCTGTTCACCTCATTTAATGGTATTTGTGCTATATATGTACAAATCTAAAAAAAACACAGTTGTGGGAGATAGAAACCCACCTTTTTTTTTTTATAGCTTTAACCTCTTATATAAAAGAAGGCGCAGTTGCTGAGCACAGGCACCACCGGTCACTCTGACCACCACCAGCAGCTAATTGGTTTGGTGTCTTGCCCAAGGACCCAACCACTACAACAGATGGGAAGTGAACCGTCAACCCTTTCAGTTACAGAGTGGTTACACTGTCGCTCTTTAAATTCTGTCCTCAAAAGTCAAGAACCAGGGATTCCTGTGGTGTGGAAGACAATCTGCCTTGTTCTGGTAGAAGTGTGTCCATGTGCTCACACGCTACCTGTTCAGCAGCTCTACAGAAGCCTGTTAATCACAGGTGTGTTGGAGCAGGGAAACAACTAAAACATGCTGGATATTGGCCGCTGGGAGGGAGTTGTCCACCCCTGCTCTAAACACGGGTATCATATAGACGAAAGCTACAAGCACAGCTGATACGATGTTTTTATTTAAAAAGTTATCCTGCACAAAGTGGGCGGGGCCTAATAGTCCAGGGAATTATTCACCAGGAAGCCTCCGATTGTTGTTTCTACTAAATCATCTGCCTGTATGTGATTGAAACCAATTAGATTTTCTGCAGAGAAGGAATAATAAATACAATTTCTCTTTGACAGTTTTCATCTAAGCCAGATTAAATCTCCTCCACTCTCCCATTCATCTAAGATGGATGATATGAGCGAGTTACGAAAGCGCCCGAAACAAAGTTACCCTCGGTTGAAAGCTTTTCTAAGGCCATGATTAAAATGAATGCGGCCTTCAGAGCGACGGCTGTTTTAACTCGTGTATGTGGTGAATGTGGACCTGAGTGCTGGAATACGGAGCGCCAGAGGTGCAGAGAGAAAGAAGTGATAAATAAAAGAAATGCACTGAAAGAAGAGACCCACGAGGGGAAGAATGGAGATGGCACAGGAGAAGGGAATTAGTCTGAAGTGTGAGTACGCCACCATCTCTGGCAGGTCGCTGTAGTTCCAACATTTATGCTGCAGCCGCTCAACCTCCTTTCTCTCTGGAAGACTTTGTCTTCCTTCTTCACTCTGTCCAAGTCCTAGGATGGATCCAACCATACAAGTCAGCACCAGGACTTCTCAACCGTGTGCTGTAACCTTCATCTAGAAACTCCACACATGAACACATCTGGACTAATGTTGTTTCCTCACACCTTCAGATGAGAGCTAGCTGGATTTACTGTTATCGGTCTGCTGACGCCCATGATGGCCAGCCGTCAGTGATGGAGTAGTAGATCTAAAGAGAACAAAAGCAGGAAGCCTTTTGAGATTAAACCAGGAACCAAAAACTCAACCGGCTCTGACACAAAGGACTACAATACCCACAATGCCCTGTGAAAACTAACTACTGTGAATTCATACCAGAGGTGTGGAATCAAGTCGTATGACGTGGACTCGAGTCAGACCTGAGTCATTATTTTAATGACTTCTGACTTGACTTGATAAAATTTATAAAGACGTACAACTTGACTCGGACTTGAACGCCAATGACTTGTGACTTGAATCGACTTGCATCTGTTGACTTGATGATGATTTGAGCATATTTGATATTTTGGCACAAAAGTGGCATGACATGGACAAGTTTGACAGATGACTTGATTTAGACTTGAAAATTCAAAGTTAAAGACTTGGACTTGACTTGGACTTCCACATCATTGATTTTGGACTTGACTTGGACTTGGTTGTCTTTGACTTGGACTTGACTGGAAAAACTTGTGACTTACTTGTGACTTGCAAAGCAGTGACTTGGTCACACCTCAGCTTGATATATTATGGTTTTAGCACACTAAACTGCATCCAGGTCTGCGAATACTGCTTTCAGCTGGAGGAGCATTACAAAAGCTTCTTTAGTCTTCAGGTGTCTTGGTTTAAGACTCGTGTTGAGAAGGATTGAAGGAAGTCCTCTGAGTTCCCCTGCAGACCCCACTGTAATAAAAATGGAACAAACCTGGTTGGGTTGTGGAGCCCAGGTCAACCTTTGGTTGACAGAAAGCAGAATAAGCTGTGAAATCTGACTTAAGAAGAAACCAATATTCAAAGGAAGGTTCGAGATCGTTCTCATAAACCAGACCCAAACCAGCAGCTGTAACTGGCCCAGTGCTCATTTGTTGAGCAGAGCGTGAAACGTTTCCAGACCAAAAGCAGCTGGACTCATCTAATTGGTCGTGTGTGTGATGTCAGCGCTCGCCGTGCCACGCAACGCTCTAATTGTTTTCTCAGATGTTATTTAGGATGCTGCAGGTTGACTTTACTCAGCAACTGTGTGAAATCAATCCAATTAATCTGTATCTGTGTCTGCCTGTGTTGTATTGATTCTGTTTTGTCAGGAGGCCAACAGGGAAGCTTGTTAGCAAGGTGTTCACCTGACGCTGCCATTTGGTGTGAATAACACACGCTGCTCTAGCTGCTCATCTCAGTGGTTTTTCCTTTGTGAATGTAAACCTGCTTCTGTGAAGGTAAGGGTTGTTGGTTCCACTACCTCCTTCTGGGTCAGTTCAGGTTAGGGGGTCAACGTGAAGGCAGGTAAAACCCTCGTTGGGGTGGACGGATTTATAGGCGAGTTCTAATAGTTCTATGGTTATGAAGTTACAAATAAATGTAGCACTAAATTCTGCTCAGCATCTCGAGGCTAATTTCTAGGGATGCTCTGATCCAAACCTGTGATCCGAAATCAGGCTCAATCACTTGATTTATAAATGATCAGTCAGGTGGGAAAGGTCGGATTTAAAACAACCTTTTAAACAAACGTGTCTTTCTAACTTCATCCTGAAAAAAAGAGCAGTGGCTTAGAGGAATTTGTTGAAATTAGAACTAAGTCAGTATTCTTTGTTGCATAGTTGACAACAACGCTGTGAGGCAGGCTGGGAATCAGACACCATGACATGTAGCTGCTAGCTAGCAGGCTACTGCAGAGCGTTACAACCCGATCTAGGAGTGGTGGGCTGTAACGAGAAGGGAGACCATCTCCCCCCAACAAAAGAGAACACGGGAAAAACCTGTGTTCTTGCTGTATGGTCAACACCACCATAGTCCCTGTAAAAAGGGCTATAGGTAGCAATGTGACTAGAAACTGAGTTTCTAAATTGCTCTAAAACAATCAAGTCATAACTCCTCAAAGGTTTTAATCTCCAGAGATGAGCACCAATGATTAAGATGAGTAACCAACTCTGGAAAATTTCATGTATGATTGTTTACCAGACATCTCCCAAGTCCTGAACCTCTGATGGTAAGCTTCAGGTACCAACTCATACGCTCTAAACACAGCATCTTTAACTGACTGGTACACTTTTGACTGAGACACACTAACCCCTCCTTTGTACTGGAGCCGTCAGCAGCACGTCTTGCTCGCGTAAGCTGCTGCTTGGCCCTTCCCACCAGAGGCGGGTAGCAGCAGAGGAGCAGCTGTCACCGACAGAGCACAAAGTCACACGAGTGACTTCGTCAGTAAACACAACAACAAGCAGGAGAAAACTACAACATGGCTCCAAAAGGCTGCAGCCTTCCATCTCTCCAGGACCTGTACGTCTCCAGAACTCGGGGGCGTGCAGGTCGGATAGCAGCTGACCCTTCGCACCCGGGTCACAGACTTTTTGAGCCGCTTCCCTCAGGCAGGAGGTTACGGTCCATCCGGACCAGAACCTCCCGCCATAAGAACAGCTTCTTTCCATCTGCCGTTAGACTTGTGAACAGATTATAAACACACAACCATGCTGGTCTTCTGTACTCGACACAACGTCACGTTATCGGCCATGTTACCATTACCTGCCATTTTTTATAGCTGAAAGTTTTATTCTAGTTTTTTTTATTATATTTTATTCTATTTTATTCTATTTTTAATCTTATTATTCATGTTATATGTAGCACATTAGTACCGAAGCAAGTTCCTAGTTTGTGAATTGTTTGTTCACTGACAATGGCAATAAACCTATTCTGATTCTGATTCTGAAAAGGTTTGTGTTTTATGTTCTGTCCTTTTTATAATCGCCAATACGGACCTGAAAAACAAAGGAGACCGCTAGCTAGGTGATAACTTCTCACGGGGCCGCACAGTTAGTAACTTGTTTTTTAAGTAAAGCAACCGGAAGGCAGTACGTTCTTTATTCTGAAAATCTCGGGAAGCTTCGCTCCATTTCAGCGTCCGATTTCCTGTCTTTCCTTCCCAAAAATGTCAAACTTGACCCGTTTCAGAGGCGTCGCGCGTAGAAAATAGAACCGGCGCGTAAAGGCCGCGACATGCTGCTCCTGAGACGCGGCCGACTCGCGCTGCTGACGGCTCCAGTGGAAAAGGTTCTGTTGACCACAGCGGTTCCTATCAGCAGCTATGACGTGCTGCTGCAGTAACGTGCTGCTGACGGCTCCATCACGGCTCCAGTGGAAAGGAGGGGTAAGAGAAGAATAAGCTGAGCTAACCTGAGCTTTCCCAGTGAAACTACACTGCAAAGGTGAAGTGCGTTCCTCTTCTGACCACTGTCTACTTTCAGCCACACGTTCAAAGAGGGGGGAAAAAACATACCAGGATCCTGTTCATTAATTAAACTGAGGAACTAAATGCAAGTTAGAAGACACATCAAAACCCCTGGAAGGTGCAGAGGCCTGCAGAACCTATACCCCTCGCACTCCACGCTCCTCTAACTCTAGTTTCATTAGTTCCTTCCTTCAACAGCCTTTCCTGTTGCCCAAAAGTGAGCCCAAAATGGCTAACCGGGCCTGGGTAAACACCAGCCGGTACATCAGTTTCCCCAGCTGATCCTCCCACACCAGTCAGAACACCTGTGTCAAACAGATTACCCAACAGAATCTGTTTTAACGTTATCGTGTTTATCATCACACTCCATCCTTGGAAGAACGGTCTAACAAGTCCACAGTTGAGTTTCTTAGGAATTCCTCCACAGAGGCCATAGCTTCAGAATTCAAACAACAACCAGTCAGAAATAATACGTACTCCAAATACTATAATAATAATAATAATAATAATAATAATGCATTGAACTTATATAGCGCTTTTCAAGACCCCCAAAGACGCTTTCACACACTCTCACATTCACACACTGCTAGTGATGGTAAGCTACTTGTAGCCACAGCAGCCCTGGGGAGGTCTGACAGAGGCGAGGCTGCCATTTGGCGCCGTCGGCCCCTCTGACCACCACTAACACAGGCAAGTTGGGTGAAGTGTCTTGCCCAAGGACACAACTGCAGGATACCCCCCTGGCGGGAGCTGGAATCGAACCCATGACCCTCTGATCATGAGGCAACCCGCTCTACCACCTGAGCTACTGCTGCCCCAGCAGTTTAAATCACATCAACACTCAAAGGTATCTTACGGTGGCCCTGTCCTTCCAACTACCTAACAGCAGCTAGCTAATCTCCTCCCTAGTCTTCAGGGGTTACTTGTAGTGGGTAATTGAGCACAAAACCTGCAAGCCCAGCAAAGCAACTGAGTAATTAGCGACTCTACCTGCAGCACCAGACATGCACCCGAGACAACCGCTCTGACCCTTTCACACCACAAACCCTCCCAAACGCATGCGAATGGAACCTTTCTGAAACCTACAGCAACATAAATTCAAAATGGCTCGTCACAGAAACATACCCCAAACTCTGGCCAAGAACAGCTTCATCTCTACTCACCACTCCTCACAGTCTCCTTGAAAATACACTTTATTTTCGTTTTGAACAGAACAAAGGAAAGAAATTCATAAATAATAATAGAAAACTTGGACAACGAGGACATGTTCTCCTTGGATCTCTTGCTTCGCTCAAGTATTGGATCGGGACTCTGTATCGACTGTTAATCAGAATCAAATGAGTCGCATTGGGATCGGGGGAAAAAACACTGGATCAGAACATCCCTACTAATTTCTCTTATTGTGATGTCACAACGGGAGACTTCTATCTTGTTTTAATTCCTGAACCCAAACACTGAACACCAACAGAGGAAAGTTCTTTACTCAGGTGAGTTCATAGAGGCAGTAGAGACCCACACGGCAGCACCCAAGCATGATCTGTCCTGGTTAAAGTGCTGTTCTAGTGTTCTTTAATCAGAACGTCATGATGTGTAAAGATCCCAGGAAAGAGTCAGGAATTAGCTTTGTTATTCCACAGATGTCCACTTCTCCCTAAAGGCCTTCCAGTACTTGAGTACTACGTATACACAGTACTGATACTTGTGATCCTTACAAAGAACTCCAGAAAACACCTTTCTAACTTAACTGAGCCGCTGGTGAACTTCCTGTCTGGGTGTAAAGCTGCAAAAGTAATTAACCATCATTATACCCTTCTTGTGAAAATGCAGCTGTGAGTGTGAAGACACCTAGCTGATGATGTAAAGGTCAGATTTCCTCGGATGAAAGGATCGAACTGGGTGTGTCGTCACTAGCAACACCTGCAGCAGCTCTACCGAGTCCTCCGTAGGGCAGCAGCTACTGGCCTGCTTTACTGCATGGAAACACGCACCAGTGGAAGGTCCTGTTGGTCAGAGCGGTGGCAAGTCCAGGAAATAACCAGGCCCCTAGCGTTCCACTTGTACAAATTCTATTAAAAACAACAGATTTCATCATTTTCCAACTGTACATGTGTGTGCAGAACTGTTGTAGCAGGATGAGGTTTGACACGACCCAAAATCGTGTGGGAAGGTTTGTTTCAGTAGAATACCTGCGAGAAACAAGCCAATCAGGGCAAACTCTGACAGCAACAAGGTGTTTCCGAGGTGTGAACACATGGATTACAAAGAGCAGCAGGTACAAACAGGACAGGCGAGCTGCCTCTTTTGTACATGCATCTTGTGTTTATCTTCATTATCCATTTTCTTGTTCTTTTTTCACACAGTTTGGTAAAAAATAAGTGACGCCACCAACATCGTCGACCTCTGATGATGGCTACAGATAGTAGCTGAAACACGTCAGGTGAGCGGTCTGCTTGGCATCAGGCTGCCATTACAAACACCTATAGGCTCTTCCTGTTGCTGTTGCTAAAAACAGATGGTTCTTCTGAATAAAACATCAGTCGTCCAGTCCAGAAGATGCATGTTGGTCCTCAAGGCCTCTGAGTGCTCTGGGTGGGAATACCTGCTCGGCACCAGTCCCTTACCCCATCAGAAACATGCTACAGGTCATTCGAGTTTCTCTGCATACATGATGAGGAGCATCCTAAACTTTCCACAGCATTTACTTTGTTGCTCTGAGTTTATAAGAAACCAGCTTTTGGAATGAATTCTTCCCATTGTAGAGTTTGCATCTCCTCCTTGCTAAGCCACAGAGCTGTAGAATAAAAGCTGTGTTGGCATATTCAGCCAGTTTCACTCGTATAGTTCAATCCTATTATGTTCCAGTCACAGGGGTGTGGAACAGCCATGGCTTCAGAATAGGATTCACAGTATTTCCTCCAAAGTGTTGCTGCGCTGGAATTATTCTCCCTCACAAAGGCGACACGTTTGCCCCTCAAAGGAGATTTAGCCGCCTTTCAGAAGTGCTTCCACCACGACTACTGTACATTTGTTTAAATCTCAAGAGACTGCACAAAAGATTGGAGAGAAGAATAGATTCCTTCTTCTTTTGTGATGACAGTCTCTCAGGAAGCTGGTGCTACAGAGATTGTGTTGCTCCACAAAAGCTCAAGGTGAATTAGGAGGCCATAAAATAAATCCACTCTGGAAACGCTGCGGCTTTAAGCAGAATTTAAACACCAGATCAGTCTTTTATTCTGAGATAAAATCAAACTAGAAAACAGAACTAGTTCATGAGCCCATTGCAGCTTCGGCTAAAGTCACAGACTTTTATTAAATTAACCAAAACAAAAACTTCTAGCAGTAGCTGCAGTAAAGCAGCTTCTCATCAAAACAGATATCAGTCTAGTTCTCTCATAACTGTCATTACAGTAACTAAGGCTAATTTAACCAGACCGGCCTCTTTTAACCAGAAAATAATCACCGGATGGACCAAGGTGAACCCAGCCTCTCACCTGGAAGGTAGGATTAAACATGCTGTGATTCGTTCAGTTCTTTACAGATGCATCAGATTATTTTGCATTTATTTAATAATCTGATTAGGAGTCCAGCATGGTTGTTTCCTCAGACATCCTCCTAAAAGCTTAGTCTTGTTTTTCTGGAGAAATAACAATAATAAAAATTGATCGAAATTTCAAAATCAAGCACTTTATAGTACACCCATTCATTCACCTATTCTCACATTCACACACCGATTCACCCATCTCGACACCCATTCATACACTCATCCATTAAGACACACATTCATACACTCATCCATGCATACACCCATTCACACATTGTCCCATTCATCTATTCACACGTTTATCCATTCTCACGTTCAGTCATCAATTCACTCATTCAGACACCCTTTCATACACTCATTCACACATTCATCCATTTACCCATTCAGAATCAGAAGGTTTTATATGTGAGAGAAATCACAACATTTGGAAATTGCTTTGGTACTTGGTGCAAAAAAAGATGAAAATGAGAGATAAGCAAATATAGAAAGTAACTCACTGTGCGAAGACCTAGTTTGGATGTTCTACAGATGTGGTCTGGACCGACGTACTCAATATAGACATGATGCTGGGCCCAACCTTATTCAGAGTCTATATTCATGTCAACATTATTCATGCTGTTGACAGTTCGCATATACATTTATATGCAGACAACATCATTTTATTTTCACGCAGATCTTCCTTGAACACAGCTTTGTCCTCCTTGCAGCACAACTTTAATCATCTTCAACATGCCTTCTCCAACCTTCATCTTCATTTAAACACAAGAAAAACAAAGTTCATGATCTTCAACCATAACTTACAACAATCAACTAGCCACCCTGGAGGGTACAGGGCCACAACTTGTCAGTTCCTATAAGTATCTGGATGTCTGGCTTGACAACACACTTTCATCTGACATTCACATTAATCATTACTTTCTAAAGTCAAGTCAAGACTTGGGTTTCTATAGCAATAGGTCATCCTGCAAAGCAAACGTTGGTCAACACGACAATCCTTCCATCTAAGATTACGGTGACATCATTTATAGGACAGCTTCCAAAAAACTTCTTCATAAACTCGATGTCATTTATCACTCAGCAACCCGTTTGGTCACTGGTGCCCCTTTCACTACTCATCATTGTGATCTGTACTCACTCGTTAACTGGCCATTGCTCCATTCCTGCAGGATGTTACATCGATATCGGTTCATATACACAACAATCATCTGTAGAACTGTCATATCTTCTCTCATTACTCATCACTTCCAACAACCAGCACCATTTATGCTCCAGTAACTTAATCTCTATGGTTATTCCCAAAGCTTGCACCTCCTTTGGCTGCTCTTCATTCCAGTTTGCTGCTTCCAACGACTGGAATGAGCTGCAGAAACCACTGAAGCGCACTACCTACATTCCATTATCTACCTTCAATAATTCATGGTGATCAATAGCTTCTGGTCAGTGTGCTTCTGAGTACTTAGAGACTGTTTTAAGTCTGTTCTGATTGCTTGTATGTATTATATATGAGAACAGTCCTTTGTCTTTATGTCTGACTGTTTTATCTTGTATGTTTTATCTTATCTGTCATTCTTTGGTGTAAAGCTAGCTAAGGTTCTGTTGCTGCTGCCTCTCGGCCAGACCATCATTGTAAATGAGAATGAGTTCTCAATCAACTCGTCTGGATGAATAAAGGTTAAATCTTGTGAGGAACCTTGTGATTGGTATGATGCCGTCTTCAGATGTGGAATTTAGGAACGATAAACGGGACTGTCTTGGTATGAAGAAGCACCCCGCATTCCGGGCAGAGGACTTGCTGGACACTAATGTCTGGTGGACTCTGACATTGACCTCTGACATAAAAGGCTTTCTTACACTACAGGGAGTGCAGAATTATTAGGAAAGTTGTATTTTTGAGGAATAATTTTATTATTGAACAACAACCATGTTCTCAATGAACCCAAAAAACTCATTAATATCAAAGCTGAATGTTTTTGGAAGTAGTTTAGTTTGTTTTTAGTTGTAGCTATTTTAGGGAGGTGACTATTACTGTGCATAATTATTAGGCAACTTAACACAAAACAAATATATACCCATTTCAATGATTTATTTTTACCAGTGAAACCAATATAACATCTCCACATTCCCAAAAATAGATTTCTGACATTCAAAAACAATACCAAAACAAATCAGCGACCAATATAGCCACCTTTCTTTGCAAGGACACTCAAAAGCCTGCCATCCATGGATTCTGTCAGTGTTTTGATCTGTTCACCATCAACATTGCGTGCAGCAGCAACCACAGCCTCCCAGACACTGTTCAGAGAGGTGTACCGTTTTCCCTCCTTGTAAATCTCACATTTGATGATGGACCACAGGTTCTCAATGGGGTTTAGATCAGGTGAACAAGGAGGCCATGTCATTAGTTTTTCTTCTTTTATACCCTTTCTTGCCAGCCACGCTGTGGAGTACTTGGACGCGTGTGATGGAGCATTGTCCTGCATGAAAATCATGTTTTTCTTGAAGGATGCAGACTTCTTCCTGTACCACTGCTTGAAGAAGGTGTCTTCCAGAAACTGGCAGTAGGACTGGGAGTTGAGCTTGACTCCATCCTCAACCCGAAAAGGCCCCACAAGCTCATCTTTGATGATACCAGCCCAAACCAGTACTCCACCTTGCTGGCGTCTGAGTGGGACTGGAGCTCTCTGCCCTTTACCAGTCCAGCCACGGGCCCATCCATCTGGCCCATCAAGACTCACTCTCATTTCATCAGTCCATAAAACCTTAGAAAAATCAATCTTGAGATGTTTCTTGGCCCAGTCTTGATGTTTCAGCTTGTGTGTCTTGTTCAGTGGTGGTCGTCTTTCAGCCTTTCTTACCTTGGCCATGTCTCTGAGTATTGCACACCTTGTGCTTTGGGGCACTCCAGTGATGTTGCAGCTCTGAAATACGGCCAAACTGGTGGCAAGTGGCATCTTGGCAGCTGCACGCTTGACTTTTCTCACTTCATGGGCAGTTATTTTGCGCCTTGGTTTTTCCACATGCTTCTTGCGACCCTGTTGACTATTTTGAATGAAACGCTTGATTGTTCGATGATCACGCTTCAGAAGCTTTGCAGTTTTAAGACTGCTGCATCCCTCTGCAAGATATCTCACTATTTTTGACTTTTCTGAGCCTGTCAAGTCCTTCTTTTGACCCATTTTGCCAAAGGAAAGGAAGTTGCCTAATAATTATGCACACCTGATATAGGGTGTTGATGTCATTAGACCACACCCCTTCTCATTACAGAGATGCACATCACCTAATATGCTTAATTGGTAGTAGGCTTTCGAGCCTTTACAGCTTGGAGTAAGACAACATGCATGAAAAGGATGATGTGGACAAAATACTCATTTGCCTAATGATTCTGCACTCCCTGTATATCAGTTATTTAGCCTTTTTCTTGTAGTGTTTCAGTGCTTTTTCAGGTTTTTCCAAATGTCTATCAGCAACCCACAATGGCGGGGTAACCTCCTAATCCCTGAACCACCATTGCAGATCTCTTCTATTGTCCTCTTGACCTCTTTTCTTTCATCAGAGAGATCTTCTGCTGCCATTCCTCCCATTTAGTTGTACTGTTTTCTCCTTACTGACACCAGCTACTCAAGTGGGGAAGTGCACCCGTGTCAATATCAATGCTACCCTGGAGATCGGTCAAATGTGGAGATGTCATTTCACCAGTCTGTGATGATGAAGCAGTGATGAAACTTTATTAAACATCTATCCATCTGTTTTCTCCTTGTCATTCACTGCTCCACAGAGGCACCAGGTCAAGGAGAGACACCCAAATATTCCTCTCCTAGCCACATAGTGATGTGCAAGTCATGAACAAATCATTCAATACTTGAGAATCACTTTACTGACTCGTGAATCATGATTCACAATCCCAGCCGTCTCATTCACTGACTCATCTCTGTTGCTGTTAGCAAACTAATTTCATTAGCAGAAATATGCCTAGCTTAGCTAATGTAGAGACCAACAGCAAGTTTCTTAACACAAACAAACCTATACCTGCTCTGGGATGGAAGCTCATTAGTTCCCAGTAGCATTGCTCTGCCAACGGCACTAGTCACTCACCGCAGCATGAACAAGTCACTCAGTTCCCTTGTAGCCATTCTCACTCAGAGGATTAACGTCTCGCTCACCCCCTCCCGAGGCTCACACAAGTCGCCCAGTGGAAGCTTGCAGTACTACATACGTCTCACCAACCCCTCACCTGGCTCTCAGTTGGGCTGGCTCCAGTTCCCTGCCAGTCAGGGTTAGCTAGGTGAGTTGGAAGCAACCACAACATTTCATTCAAATCATTTTATTAGAGCTGGGGTGCAAAACAACCGTTGTTTTGATCTGTGACACAACTGGGTCTGACGGCTGTTAGAGTTCATAGTGTAATAAAGCTAAACATAATAAAGCTTCCAAAATCAAACACAATCAAAACCTCTCACTGTTCACGTCCATGTGTTTGAATAAATTACACATTTTACTTCCAAGTGGTCAAGCCTTTACAATGTTGAGAATGACATTTATATTCTGTTGCTTTCTACTGTTCCACTTCGAGGTTATAAACACACACACACACACACACACACACACACACACACACACACACACACACACACACACACAGTTAATCTACCATCTATGTGGCACACGAAGCAGCCACAGGTCTCTGCTCTGTCCCATTTCCAGGTGAAGTATCACCCTTTTCATGCCTCTCTGCTCCCTGTTTGGACATGACGTCTCCTGGAGCAGCTGTCCCGCTCCAACTATAAAAAATGTTGCCCGGCTGTGTTTAGCTGTTGGACTGATTATGGCTCTGATTATTTTCCTTACATAGACAGAAACAAGAGTCTTTGTGTCTTCTCTGTTGATCTGGAGGATGAATTCTTCACACCGGTTCTGTTACCACTACTGAGGTATTCTAAAACTCTGTGGTGAGATGTATGCTATTACTAAATGTAATGAAACTCCTTTTATATATGAACTCATTATTTCATTTAATTTATTCCACCCCTTAAAGCCCAAGTGCTGATGTATTTTATCTCATAAAAACCTGATGAGTCATTCTTACAGCGAGGTGTAAAGTTTAAAGATTACAGACCTGTACAATGAATGTTATGGCCCAGAGTGTTGCATTAAAAACCCAAAAGAGAAACCCAGATCCTACACTGCTCTTAAGTTTGTCTCTCCTTTTGAAGTGTGAAAGAAGCTAACGATGAGCAAATGAAAAAAATTCAGCACAGGGAACAGAGAGGACATTAAGAGATGGGAGAAAAGATGAGAGTAAGGTGGGTTAAGATTAGCGGACTTGGGATTTAAACAGTTGAACTCAACAAACAAACCAAAGAGTGACAGGGGTCCAGAGTTTGATTTGCTGTTGTGAGCATGAACCACTAGCACCAACACACCCACCACATGCACACTCAACAACACTACCAACACACCCACCAACACCATAACCACAGACAACATACCTACCACATACACACTCAACAACACTACCAACACACCCACCAACACACCCAAAACACCCACAAACACCACCAACACAACACACCCAACACCAACACACCCAACACCGCAACACCACCAACACACCCAACACCGCAACACCACAAACACACCCAACACCACCAACACAAACACACCCAACACCACCAACACTCCCACAAACACCACCACCAACACCACCAACACCACCAACACACCCTACACCACCAACACACCCACCACATACACACTCGCCAACACACCCAACACCACCAACACACCCACACACACCATCACCACCAACACACCCACCAACAACACTACCACTAACACCAATATACCTATTAATACCAACACCATCACCACCACTAACACCTTAATCAACACCAACAACAACAACCCCCGCAACACCACCACAGAACACACCCACCACCAATACCACGGCCGACACACATAAAAAAATTAGGTTCCCAAAGCATCTGCTTACCTGTTGTTAAAGTCATTCAGATGCATTAGCAGCAGTAGGCTTGGGAAGAAGGCCCAGCTTGGCACCATCACATAAGAACGTTGTCCAGGAACCACCAAGGCTCTGTCCCATCATGAAATGGAAACATCGGACAAAATTAAATTAAATCCAGTTTATTTATTAAGCGCCAAATCTCGACAATTCGTCTCAAGGCACTTCACACAGTAAACATGCCAATACAGTTCAGTTCATTAAGCAAATCAGTAAAAAGTTTGGAAGAAACCTCCAGAGGATCCTGGCTCAGTATAAAAAGCCATCTGCCACGTGTCACTGGAGATTGAGAAGACAGAGCAGAAACACACACTCTCTGGCCCCCTCCATGAGGCCACCACAGCTCAGCAGAACACCATCATAGCTTTTTCTGGGGAGAAAAACACTTAGAGAAAAAATAAAATTAACAGCTGAAATAGCAGGAAATAATACAGTTAAAGAGTAGATTGTAGAAGAAAGTAGTCGAGTGTGGAAAGTGGTCAGTGTATCCTCCAGCAGTCTAAGCCTCTAGCAGCATAACTACAGAGAAAACTCTGGATAATCTATCCTATTTAGATGGAGGCATGTTGGAGGCAGGGCAAGGGAGAGTCGTCTTTACCGACTGTACACTCCACCTCCCTCTACTCCCCCACTTGTCCAGATTTAGGCTAACATCAGATTTTACAGTTTTTTTTTCTTTTTTTTTTTACAATCGCTACGTCAGGCTTTTCAAAACATTTAACACGTTTCCTAAACTCCCACCTAAAACACACAATTGGCAAAACTGTTAATCCATGCTCAAAACACACATTGTAAACTAAATCCCAAAACTAATTTCTAAATTACAATAATATAAAGTACTACAGTACACTGTGTCAAGCAAAACACTGCAAAAATGTTACAACACCAAATAATTATACATAATAGTAACACATGTTCCTATCCAACAGGAACATTTAGTCAATCATAACACGTTGACCCAAAAACACTATAATCATCTGCAGTAACGGAAACATCATTATTTATGTGCCAGGTCTGCCCTTATGTTTGAAGCCTTTCCACATTTTTGTTTTGTTGGGTTTACTGTAGTACAGCGGTACTCACTCCTGGTCCTGGAGGGCCCGTACCCAGCATGTTTTAGATTTAACTTTGCTTCGACACACATGATTTCAATCAGCAGGTCTTTATCAGGCTTCTGAAGAGCCTGATGAGCTGCTGCACAGGTGTTTCAACCACTGATTTAGGTGTGCTAGATTAGAGAAACAAGGAAAACATGCTGTCACAGTGGACCACACTATTCTTTTTAACCTGCTTAAAACAGATCAGCCTCTCTGGTGCTGTACATAAATGGTTCACATCCTACCTCACAGGATACCTGCTCCTCTGGGGTCCACAGCATCACATGTGGTGTGCCCTAGGGTTCAGTTTTAGGCCCAGTGCTTTTTAACCTCTATATGCTCCCTCTTGGAGGAGGCGTCAGGAGACAAGGAGTGAATTTCCACAGTTATGCTGATGATACACAGTTGTACATCTCTGTGTCTCCTGATGACACACAGCCATTGGATGCACGTTTTAACTACATTTCAGACATTAAATCAATGTCTTGTAATACATCTTCACATGTGATCAACCTGGGCGTGATTTTCGACTCTGAGCTGACTTTTGTCCTCCACATTAAAAACATCACTAAAATAGGTTTTTATCATCTAGAGAACATCGCCAGAGTCTGCCCCATTCTCTCTCAGGCCAATAGGGAGAGGCTGATGCATGCTTTTATCACCAGTAGAATTGACTACTGCAATGCCCTGCTTTCTGGTCTTCCCAAAAAGAGTACTTCAGATCTACAACATTTACAAAACTCAGCAGCTCGTGTCCTGACGAAGACCAGGAAGCGGGAGCACATCACTCCGGTTCTAGAATCACTGCATTGCCTCCCCGTATGTTTCAGGATCCATTTAAAGATACTTTTAATGGTTTTTAGTGTCTTAACGGTATTGGTCCATCTTATCTCTCACAACTGCATTTACCATATGAACCCTCGTGGTCCATGCGCTCCTCTGGCAGCCGTCTCCTTGTCTTTCCTAAAGTCAGGAGTCACACTCACGGCGAGGTGTCTTTTAGTTATTACGGCCTTTGCCTCTGGAACGGGCTGCCGGAGGATCTCAGGGCCGCAGGGAACGTTCATGTTTTTAAGAACAGGCTCAAGACCCACCTTTTTAGTTGAGCTTTTAACTGATTACTAATTATTGCATTGCTTGTTTTACTTATTTATTTGAATTACTGTTGTGTTACACATTTATGTTTTATTTCTATAATCACATTTGATTGGATATTTTACATCATACATTTTACATATTTTCCATATTACCTCTTGTGATTTTACATGTTACATATTTTAAACCTTCCAGTATTTCATCTGTGGAGCCCTCTGCCTCGGGACCGGTAGTCGGTGGCGGCAGCTGGGGCGCTCCTTGGGTAGTGCCCAGGTAGTGGAGGGGGTTGCTGCCCTCCCTCCTAGGGTGCCCTGGATTGGTGTCTTGGCTGCTGCCGTGGATCTGCTGCTGTCGAGGCAGATGGCTCCCTTGATGGTGTGTCTTTCATTACCTGTCCAATCTCAGCTCAGCCTAGTGCTTACTGTGGTCTTTAATGTGTTATGTGTGCAAGTGTGTGTGTGTGTGCCTGGGAATGGTTTGTAGATTGGGGGTGAAACTGTCATAACTGTTTTAAGAGTGGGAAAGGGAGGGGATGTGGGTTATGTGTCATTTTAATCTGTTAAGCTTTTTTTTGTTGCTTCCTGTGCATGAAAAGTGCTATAAATAAAGTTTGATTTGATTTGATTTAGCTTTGCATAATGTACAGACACAGAAATGCTGCAGTACAGACTATATTTGCAAAATAGTACAGTATTACTGAAAGATACAGAAACAGAAATAGCATCAAAATACTGTTACTTCATCTATTTAATCTGGCCATGCAAAGTGGTGCATTTCTGCAGGACTGAACATTTGCATCTGTTACTCCACTCTTTAAAGGGGGAATCATTCAGACCTAAGCTGTTACAGGCCTATCTCTATCCTGCCATGTCTCTCTAAAGTCACTGAAAAGTTAGTCAACAAACAGCTAATTCACTATCTGGAATCCAGCAGTATTATTACCCCCATGCAGTCCGGCTTCAGGACTGGCCGTGGATGTGTCTCTGCAACACTTAAAGTGCTAAATGACATCATATGTGCCATTGACAATACGGAATATTGTGTTGCTGTGTTTGTTGACTTGGCTAAAGCCATTGACTCTGTAGACCATAACATCTTACTTAGCAGGCTCAAACATACAGGACCTTTTCAGTCATCCGTGGCATGGTTCAGAAGTTATATCTTAAGTTGTATGCCAGTGAGAACGTTGGTTACGTATTGTAACCCCAGATTCTATGAGTCTAGTCGCAGCCCTTAAGCGAGCTGCTATTGGAAGGGTGATCTCAGCATCAGCCAATCATGAAGAGCTTAAATGTACGCCCACCACGTGGGCACCCCTTGTGGGTTATATAAGTGGAGCGACTCCACTGCTCGCCTCCGATGGCTCTTAGTCCTAACAGAACCAGTGTGGCCAAGTGGCTTAAGGGCTGTGACTAGACTCATAGAACCTGGGGTTACAATACGTAACCAACGTTCTATTTCGTCTAGTCTTAGCCCTTAAGCGAGCTGCTATTGGAATAAAGCGCAGCTGGATGGGTTTACGCCACACTGGTTAGCTCAACCAATGGACACACCCAACATGTCTCCTTTTAGTGGGGGTAGCTCAGCCTCAGTCCAGGGCTTAAAAGGCTGAGGCAGCCAGAGAGAAGAGTGGGGCCCCACTAAAAAAATATCATCCACAAGAGGATGAAATTCATTCAAGCAGGGCTGATGTGGTGCCATAATGCGTTCACTCAGCCTGCTGAGGTCCAAGCACTGAACGAGTGATGGATCCTGAAGACACACCTCGTAAATTATAACGAGTAAAGGAACAGGGTGAAGCCCATGAAGCAGCCTGACAAATGTCTTCCATCGACACACCACTGTGGGGCGCCACAGAAGAGGAAATCCCTCTGGCTGAGTGAGCCCTGAGTGTCTCAGGAGGATCCAGCCCCAATGATGTGTAAGCGAGTGAAATGGCGTCACATAGCCAGAGTCAAAGGCGCTGGGCCAACAGCGCTTGCCCAAGGGAAGACTCCCTGTAGTGCACAAACAGGCTTTGTGAGCGGCGAATCCCTGAAGTGCGTGACACATATCGTGCGAGCGCGCGCACCGGGCAGAGAAGANGAAAATTGCTGGCAGCAAAGGGCTTTACTGATCAGGAAACGTCTGGAAGTGAATGAGTTAATAAACACGAATGTAAAGAACACATGCGCCAAAAACACTGAACAAAGGCGCAACGAACATGCTTAAAAAACAATTTATTAACTCATTCACTGCCATTGACGACAAAAGTCGTCATTTTAAATTCAAACTTTGAAAATTGCTGGCAGCAAAGGGCTTTACTGATCAGGAAACGTCTGGAAGTGAATGAGTTAATAAACACTAATGTAATGAACACATGCGCCATAAACACTGAACAAAGGCGCAATGAACATGCTTAAAAAAACCAATTTATTAACTCATTCACTGCCATTGACGACAAAAGTCGTGATTTTAAATCCAAACTTTGAAAATTGCTGGCAGAAAATGCCTTTATTGTTCAGGAAACGTCCGGCAGTGAATGAGTTAATAAATACGAATGTAAAGAACACATGCGCCATGAACACTAAACATTGGCGCAATGAACATGCTTAAAAAAAATTTATTAACTCATTCACTGCCATTGACGATATAGTCGTCATTTTAAATCCAAACTTTGAAAATTAATGGCAGAAAACGCCTATATTGTTCAGGAAACGTCTGGCAGTGAATGAGTTAATAACATTGTTCATGCTGTTGACATTTGTCATATACATGTAAATGTGGACAACACCATTTTAAATGCATGCAGTTCTTCCTTGAACACAGCTTCGTTCTCCTTGCAGCACAACTTTAATTATCTTCAACCTTCATCTTCATTTAAACACAAGCAAAACAAAGTTCATGTTCTTCAACCATAACTTACCACAATCAACTTTCCACCCTAGTATCATTTCCCTGGATGGTACAGAACTACAACCTGTCAGTTCCTATAAGTATCTGGGTATCTGGCTTGACACCACACTTTCATCTGACATTCACATTATTCATTACTTTCTAAAGTCAAGTCTAGACTTGGGTTTCTATAGCAACAGGTCATCCTTTACTCATTCTGCAAAGCAAACCTTGGTCAAAATGACAATCCTTCCATCTTAGATTATGGTGACATTATTTATAGGACTGCTATCTAAAAATTTCTTCATAAACTCTATGTCATTTATTACTCAGCAACCCGTTTGGTCACTGGTGCCCTTTCCACTACTCATCATTGTGATCTGTATTCACTCGTTAACTGGCCATCACTCCATTCCTGCAGGATGTTACATCGGTATCGGTTCATATACAAAACAATCATCGGCAGAACTGTCATATGTTCATTCATTCATTCAGCACCGTTTACGTTCCAGTAACTTAATCTCTACGGTTAGTCCCAAAGTTCGCACCTCCTTTGGCCACTCCTCATTCCAGTTTGCTGCTTCCAACAACTGGAATGAGCTGCAGAAACCACTGAAGCTCACTACCTACATTCCATTATCTACCTTCAATAATTCATGCTGATCAATAGCTTCCGATCAATGTGCTTCTGAGTACTTAAAGACTGTTTTAAGTCTGTTCTGATTGCTTGTATATATTACATATGAGAACTGTCCTTTGTCTTTATGTCTGACTGTTTCATCTTGTATGTTTTTATCTTATCTGTTGTCTTTGGTGTAAAACTAGCTATGTGTCTGTTGCTATTGCCTCTTGGCCAGATTGTTGTTGTGAATGAGAATCAGTTCTCAGTCGACTCATCTGGATAAATAAACATTAAAAATAATAAATCAAGAAATAACACCAGAATTACTGTTACTGTAAAAATGAAACAAAGTAGTAATGTTTGTCATTGGCAATAGAATACTGTGAAAAAGGGAATATATTTGAGTTTCAATTCACAATATGACACTTTCACAATATGTTCACTTTGTCTTTAGCCTATGTTTAGAACATGATTTGCTCTGTTCTGACATGCAGTGTGAAGGCATTTGTAAATTTAACTGTAGATTACATTGCTTTGGTCTTGGTTGAGCTTGTGTGTAAAGGAGGTTCAAGCATTTTAAATGGGTGTTAACTGTATGCATTTTGTGTCTAAGCAACAAGAAATGCCTTAATTGTATGGCCTACAAAGACGGATGTTGTGCTAACTGTGTTAGGAGTTTAGGGAACTTGTCAATTGTTTTAATGAAACTGTCATAACCATTGTAAAAACTGTAACCATAGGCCCTATCAAATAAAAATGTTTTAAGCTTAGTCTTAAAAGTAGACAAGGTGTCTGCCTCATGGACTAAAGCTGAGAGTTGGTTCCACAAGAGAGGAGCCTGATAGCTAAAAGATCTGCTTCCCATCCTATTTTTAGATATTCTGGGAACCACCAATAAACCTGCAGCCTGAGAGCAAAGTGCTCGGTTAGGAACATATGGAACAATCAGATCACTGATGTGTGATGGTGCTTGATTATTAAGAGCTTTATTTGAGAGAAGGGGAATCTTAAAATCTATTTCGAATTTATTAGGCAGCCAATGTAGGGAAGCTAAGACAGGAGAGATGTGATCTCTTTTTAATTCTCATCAGAACTCTAGCTCAGCATTTTGGACATTTTGGACTGGTGTGGACTTTTAACTACATTCTGTGGACTTCCTGAGAGTAATGAATTACAGTAATCCAGTCTTGATGTAATAAATGCATGAACTAGTTTTTCAGCATCACTCCTGAAAAGGATGCTTCCAATCTTAGCAATATTCCGAAGGTGGAAGAAGGAAATCCTACAAACCTGTTTAACGTGGGATTTGAATGACATGTCCTGGCAGAACTATATGAATAACAATACTAGTTAATTAATGACAATTGGTCATTTCCAGTTATCATGTAGCCTACGTTGTTTTCAGGACACCACCTAGACAACCAGCGGTTGAAGGAAAGCATGCGGCTAAACATGTCGTCACTGGTCCAATCAGGCATGGGGCCAGAGAAAATTATGGAGTCTGACTTTGTTTTAGCAAACTTACACAACAAAGCAACATTAATGTTAGTGACCTCCGATTGGCATAACCGGGTGTCTTTATCACCAGCGTGAATAAAAATCTTACTGTATTTACGCTTATCCTTAGCCAGCAGCTTCAGGTAAGATTTAATGTCGCCCGCTTTAATAGGAAGCCTGCAGGTGGGGACTTCCAACTTCCAACAGGCCGCTCCGGCCCCAGGTATGGTTGCTGGAATCTCTAATGCCACATTTCTGACTATGGAGTTGCCAATGATCAGAGTTGGCTTGTCAGTGAGTGCGTCGCTGAGCGGGGAAAGTCTGAAGAGAGTTGAACTTGATCCAAAACAAAACAGAATTATGATCTAAACACAGCAGTTCTACAACAGAACCACTAAAAAGAGCAGAATCCAGGTTGTGTAACCATCCAGAGTCCAGATGAGGTGGGACCTTAAGACAGCTGAGCAGAAATCTCTGTGACCAGAACTCCTCCTGAACCATGAGACTGATAAAGTCAGACAGAAGTTCTTGTTGCTGAAGGAGCATGATTAGGCGGGTTCACATCGTGTGGTTTCTGTTTAATAAATGATGACATTGTGAATTCTACTGAGAATACATTAGAATAATTTTACAACCTAATACAGCAGATTGTTGTTATGAACTAGCACATAGAACCCTAGAACCCGTAGAACGGCAGGCATCTTTATGGTAGAGAGAATAAATGGAGCCTGGAGATCCTCAGAGCTTCTTCAGTGATGATCTTGTTTCAGTAATAACTACACTTATTATTCAAAATTTAAAACAAAGCTGCTAATGAATTATGGATATTTGGAGGTTTCTCGTGCACTCATTATTTCTTTAAGGGAGCTTTTCTTTTTAATTTAAAGGCACCTGTGGGTTAGCACGCTTGGTTTTTCTGTCTTATACTGATCGGAGACTAAATCCTCTGTGTATAGAAGCTAATTAACCATAACCGAAACAATTACAGTGAGCCTGGAGCCGCGCTGCTATTGAGTTTTTATACAGAAGCAGGCGTGTTCAAGTGGAATCCCATAGAGTGGTGGGAACGCCAAAGCAAATACAGATCACAGTCTGGCTGGGTGGTGCAGCCAGGAACCAAAACTCATCTTTATGCATGCTGAACACACACACACACACACGCACACACACACACACGCACACACACACACACACATACACACACACACACACACACAGCTCAGTCTGGACCTGCAGCTGCTTGTTGCCACAGTAACAACATACCCAGGTAGTGCCACAGCTTTCTGGAGCAAAGAGCATCATCACAACTTTCCCCGTTTGACCACCTTCGATGGTTTTTGCCCAGCATGGTATATTCCACACTTCCCATGCAGATCCCAGAGAAAGGCCACGCGCTGCCGGAGTGGCTTGCTGGCAGGAAAATGCTGGATTTAATTTATGGCGTTGTCAGCACGTCACTCATGCAGCAGGATTTCTGGGATTTAACTCTCTGAGGGGTCACTTAATCAGT
Source organism: Nothobranchius kuhntae (assembly GCA_006942095.1). Classification (NCBI taxonomy): domain Eukaryota; kingdom Metazoa; phylum Chordata; class Actinopteri; order Cyprinodontiformes; family Nothobranchiidae; genus Nothobranchius; species Nothobranchius kuhntae. The sequence continues at coordinate 615,596 of SSNQ01034747.1, forward strand.
CACTCACCCACTTGGCTGAGCAGCAAACATGCACGTTGTTTTCAGCACCACTCCTGTTGGAAGTCCCCACCTGCAGGCTTCCTATTAAAACCAAAAACAGGTTCTTGTTTCACCCATTGACTTTTCCACAAACCTGTGGAGTTGTGATGAGTGTAGGGATTTCAGCACAGAGGCTGAACGACATGCAAATGCTCTAAATAACAAAGGAGAGGGGAATGCCAGTGTTTTACTTATTTATATGGAGTGACTGGAACGCCTCATTCATGCGTCCTATGGAACGGTTGCGGTCCAACATCAATACAGCTTCCAGAATGACATTCATATTGACCGTCTCCGGGAATCTGCTCCCGCCAGAGCACCAGATCTCCAGAGGTCACGTGATAACAGCTACCTATAATAAGAGCAGCTGGTAAAGGACAGGAAAGCCGGATCCACATCACAGCTGGTGTGAATGCTCTGATCGGACTAAAACCTGGGTGAAAGAGGATTGCAGCCTCTTTAACATATCTGGAGAACAAATTAGCTCAAAACATTTTTTTCTGTCTCTTCACAACATTCTAACACAGTATAGCTATAAATAAATGAATTAAAAAACACAATAAAGTGGCTCCCACATTTGTCTAAAAGCCTCCACCAATAACACGTTTCAGACCAAAATCAACCACTGGACCATATGGCCGTCTGTCTCACCGAACCACAGCACTTCCCTGGGTCCTCCACTCATTACTCACTCACGTATTCAGCAGCAGAACACCGCCGGTGTGAGATGTTCTCTGCTCAGTATCATCAGAGAAGGAGAAACAGCCAGCTGCTACCACTTCAGCTTTAGGACAAACTACCAGAGTCTCAAATACTAAATCACCATTTGGACAACAGAAGACATTTGGACCTAGAAAACTGTGAATGGTGTTTAGTGCTATCTCGTTTTGTTCGGTAATGTGGGTTTCTGTCTCCGGCATCTCAGGGAAGATACCTGAGGCGAAGGGTGAGTGTTCACGACTGTGTGTGCATTCAAAACCTAGCGTGTTCTCTAGTTTTGCTAAAGCAGTTTAAGACGGGGACAGCGGTAGCTCAGGAGGTACAGCGTGTTGTCTGGTAATGGGAAAGTTGCAAGTTTGATCCCGGCTCTGAGCAGAGAATGCTGCTGTTGTGTCCTTGGGCAAGACACTTAACTCGTCTGGCCTGCTAGTGGAGGTCTTAGTTACCGGTGGAGCCAGTGTTCAGCAGGCCACACCTCTGTCAGCGCGCTCCAAGGCGATGTGGCTGCATCGTAGCTCATCTCCACCAGAGTGTGAATGGGTGAATGACTGACTGTGTTGTGAAGCGCCTTGGGGGGTGTAGAACCCTAAGAAGGTGCTGTATGTACATATACAGGCCATTCATGACGACTATCAGTGCACCTCCTCACACCACTGATTACCAGCTTTACTAATAATCATAGCAACATGGCTGCTACCGTGTCGAAAGGAGCTTTAGTCTACAAAGCCAACGACTGATGATGTCACGGCAGTGCTGGAAGGTAATTGGAGCAGAAAACCCCAAATGGTATGATGTTAGATGTTGAGTATTAGAAATGAAAGATGTCAGCATCCTGATTGGTTGGCCTGGCCTGCCAGACTCGTCTGTTTAATTCTACACAGAGAACTAGTCTGGTTCCTCACAGGCAGAGAGGCACATGAGGGGCGGGACTAGCCAGCTCAAAAATAACCAATCAGAAGAAAGGTGGAAATGCCGACTGTACCGATGCTGTAGTGCTGTAGTCAAAGATGGCGTCTGGCCATCTTTGACTGCAGCACTACAGAACATGATTCCTCTTCTGGCAAGCCTTTGCTTTGTGGAATATTATTTATTTTCTCATCTTTGGAAGATAAACGTTGCATCAGCAGAACAAAAGGACTCTAGAGGTAAAGCACAGCC
>SSNQ01034747.1:617538-640208 GCA_006942095.1 Nothobranchius kuhntae
CCACACCTCTGTCAGCGCGCTCCAAGGCGATGTGGCTGCATCGTAGCTCATCCCCACCAGAGTGTGAATGGGTGAATGACTGACTGTGTTGTGAAGCGCCTTGGGGGGTGTAGAACCCTAAGAAGGTGCTGTATGTACATATACAGGCCATTCATGACGATATCAGTGCACCTCCTCACACCACTGATTACCAGCTTTACTAATAATCACAGCAACATGGCTGCTACCGTGTCGAAAGGAGCTTTAGTCTACAAAGCCAACGACTGATGATGTCACGGCAGTGCTGGAAGGTAATTGGAGCAGAAAACCCCAAATGGTAAGATGTTAGATGTTGAGTATTAGAAATGAAAGATGTCAGCATCCTGATTGGTTGGCCTGGCCTGCCAGACTCGTCTGTTTAATTCTACACAGAGAACTAGTCTGGTTCCTCACAGGCAGAGAGGCACATGAGGGGCGGGACTAGCCAGCTCAAAAATAACCAATCAGAAGAAAGGTGGAAATGCCGACTGTACCGATGCTGTAGTTTTTTAGGTGTAGTCAAAGATGGCGTCTGGCCATCTTTGACTGCAGCACTACAGAACATGATTCCTCTTCTGGCAAACCTTTGCTTTGTGGAATATTATTTATTTTCTCATCTTTGGAAGATAAACGTTGCATCAGCAGAACAAAAGGACTCTAGAGGTAAAGCACAGCCAGGTTTCACGATTGTACAAAAGGTGCTAATGGGTCGACCCGGGTGTTTCGCAGCTAGAACAGGTGCGCTTCATGTTTCTGTTTCTAGAATGAAAGTTATAACTCAGACGCTGGGAGGGAAACGCCACTAAACAGCAGGTGTGATGGTGGTAAAGGGACAGTGCCACTTATCATCCACCTGTCTGCTTGATGTTAGTTTGGAGAGCATGAAAAACTTCATCCAGCCTTAGAGAGCTTAGTTACCGTTACACAACGGTGGGTTTGTGTTCTCTCACTTCTTTCAACTGCAAATGAAAAATGAAGAAAAGTTCATTAGATGATGTTAAAAAGACTTTGCAGCAGTGATTTACTGAGTCAGCCCAGACAGTGGCGGTGAAACACAACCAGGAAACAGGACGCTTGTGGAGTTTCGGACCCAGTTGTTGTTCAGAAGGTGACAGAAATATTCAAACACCAGCGTAGGGTCCATCGGTGAGCTACTGGAGTTTCATTTCTGGGTTCAGTTTGAGTGCAACCTGGGCCTTCCCCTGTTCCCTGGGATGTGATCTAGGAATATTTCCACAGAACGCCTCCTTCCCTAATCCCATTGGTCCCTTTAAATGTCAAAGTGAGAAAAACCTCAGCAGCACCCTAAAGACCTTGTATTTGTTCTGTTTTTCTATCTAAAGTTGTTTCTAGCCTGCTTTAAGGCAGCTGCATCAGAAATCCCAGCACGGTTTAATTACATTCACTGTACTGCTGCAAAATGAGTGGATTATTGGATAATTGCCTGAGCATTGAGGCGTGCCACCATTGTGTCACAATAAATCAAAATGTCAGCCCAGAACGTCGACACTGACGCAGATAGAGTTAAAGAGACGCTTACCTACAGTCCCGGAGGCTTGCTAAGGCCCAGGAGGCTCAGAGCGGGAAACAGAAGAAGTTAGAATTAAAATCAAATACACAACAGATAGAGCTGGACTGATATCAGGGTGTGTACGCATCTGTGTGTCCACATGGAGTTGGGGGGGCTACTGACACACACACTAAGAGACAGAGAGAGTGGTTACTATGGAGACAAGATGCCCTATTTCAGATTTGTGTTTGTATACTAGCATGCCTTTAGTAGAATGAGTGTTTTGCAGCAGGTTCTTTCATTCTTGACATTTTTGGTAATGAATGAATTTTGGTGGCAGAAGAACCTCAGAGCCACTCGGGCATCAAGAGAGAGACCCGAGTGCAGAAGCAGCAGCAGCTTTTCAGAGCTTCCAGTGGCTCTGGAAACGCCCTCAGGTGAACAGAGGAGAGACAGCCTGTCATCAGACGTTTGCTGTAATAACTCAGGCTTTCAGGTCATTTCACTTTTTTCTCAGAGTTCAGACCATTTTATGCAGAACTCTATAAAAGACCTGAAATGTCAGCCGTCACTTAGAGTGGCAGATAAAACATGAACTGTTCAACCACGCTAACAGCAGTTATTAAAGTCCACTGGTGCTGAAGAGCCTGGTGTTGTATGGAAACAGTGGCACAAAGAGCAGAGTTAATGCTCCAACATTCTACAACAGACACATGCTAGATTTGCTAACTATTATTATTATTATTAGCAGTAGGTTAGATTTATTTAACACATTCCCATGCCCAAAGCCTCTTCCATCAGCCACACACAGCTGTTGATGGTAAGTTACAGGATAGCCACAGCTGCCCTGGAGCAGTCTGACAGAGGGGAGCCAAGCCCCAGACATCCAGAGGTTTCCCTCCAAGAACACCCCACAGGGCCAGCTGCCCCCTGCGGCACAGAGGATCAACCACGGGGGGCCGTAACTAGCAGTCGGGCCATTGAACCCCCCAGGCCCTGTCGCAGACACCTATACCAGAGTGGATCCAGCCTGAACCTCAGTGGCTTTACACCTAGGGGCACCCAGACCCCAACAGAACCCTAGGGCTCAGGCCCCACCAGGCATCTAACAAGACCAAGCCTGTAGATGCCGCAACACCCAGCCCCAGACACGAAAGCCACCAATATGCAGGCAGACAGAGGCTCCACCCACATGTACGTTTTCTTATCTGAAACATTTAAATGTGACAAAAGCAGAGACAAGAACTTTTTTTATGGGTAACATATTTATTCACAGCACTGTTAAGGGCAGAGGACCTAGCATGGAGCCCTGGGGGACACCACTGGTGAAAGGATGTAAAACAGAAGCACCTGAGAAACAAATCCTTTAGCAGGAATGAATCCGAGGCTAACACCAAGTGCAGTTTGATGTGTTTTAAAACACTTAACCCCCAAAAAATAAATTGGTATTTTCAGAAATTAATTTTCTAGTTGAACTGGTGCTACTGGACATCCAGCCCGCTCAGCAACCAACACACATTTCACAAAAATACACCTGAACTTGACTAATACTGCTTTTTATGGGAGAGAGGATTGGTGTTGTATTAAATGATCTAAATGTGAATCAGCTGTTCAGCAGCAGAGTAAAGAGAGCGGTATTATTATGAGAACAAGTAGAGTTGATACAGACAATGTGGTAAACAACCGGCAGGCTGGCGACACACAGCAAAACGCCAGAAGATGTTTTTCCTTCAAAAACGCTGCACTGCAGATTCATCACGTCAAACACCAGCCTCCCACACACACACACACACACACACACACACACACACACACACACACACACACACACACACACACATACACATACACATACACATACACATACACACACACACACACACACACACACACACACACACACACACACACACACACACACACACACACACACACACACACACACACACACACACACACACACACACCTTTGGACTCTGGATTAGCTCCATCCTCTCAGACATAGTCAGTCTTCATGTTTATACACCGTTGAGTTGTTGAGTCCCGCCTAACTCAAGCCAGGAAAGCCACTGGTGTGCAGGTACTTAACTTGTACTCTTACATTTAGCCTCAGCTTTCTACCAGATGCGTAATGTTGTGTAACGTCTGCAAAGCGTAATACTGCTGAGCGACACGTTATGGTGGACAGTCCATTCCCAGCCGGCATGGAGTAACCTTACTTCAGGTCCATTTTTTTAGGCGATACGCCTCCAGAACACATCAAGCTTAACAATTTGTATTTGGCCAGACAGGAATTCAAAACAGGAGCAGTGTGAAGCATCCAGCAATTTTCTAAATAAAAGTCACAAAAGATTTCTAGTTTATTAAAGATACAATATGTGAGAATTGTACCGTCAAACAATCACAAAACAGTCTTGATCATGTTGGAAGGAAGGTTGTACTAGAACAGATTTCATTCTCAGCATGTCTGGTTGTCAGTTTTTCTGCTTTTAAACAGGTCACAGAAAATAAGTCGTTATAGCCTGGCGAGCCATCCTAGATCTGTGAATATATTGTCCGGCCACACTCCATAGACAGAGCTTAGCTATGGGGCGGGATCTACAGTTGTCTTTCAGACTGTCCCCACATGCTAATGGACAACAAACAACGTAACATAATCACTGCTACAGATGTAAGTAAGTAAGTAAGTAAAAGTTTATTTATATAGCGCCTTTCACAGATATAAATCACAAAGCGCTGTACAACATGATAAAGATCAGGGCAAATACCTCTAACCAATAAAAACACAAGAAAAACAATAGCAGTGATAAACGTAGAAAATAAAATCATGAGTATAAACAAAGTGAAGGTGTGAACCCGAACAAAGCCATCTTTTTGAAACATTTAGGGAGGGAACGCCTGGATGAAGAGGTGAGTTTTTAGATGATTTTTAAAGACCTCTACAGTGTTAGAGAGACGGAGATTTGAAGGTAGACTGTTCCAAAGTCTGGGTGCAATAGTCTGAAAGGCCCTGTCCCCTTTGGTTTTCATGTCAGTCAATGGGATAGTCCACCATACTCTGTTGAAGAAGACACAGACACATCCTTTCTCTAAACGAAGGACTTAAGTACCTCTATCTGCTCTTGACTCAAAGAAAAGCCCAAGTCTAAATAGTTCAGAGTTGATGCCAAAGCTTTTTCAAATAAGCCGTCATCATCTTTGTTTTTCTGCTCCGTCGAATCATCCCACTCACCAAACCAAAACTGTTCAGGCCTGCTGAGGCTCCTAAGGAACATGGCTATACCGACATGCAGAGCAATTGCTTCTGCTGCTGTCTCTCAAGATTTCTGAGCTAACGTACTTACTGTTTAAAGTCTGTGAACACATGAGGTTGCTGAGTCTGTGCCGAGGCAACACTGCAGTACCGGGCTTTGTAATTCAGCACTAGCCGACAAAACGCTTCAGAACCAGAACCAGGAGCAACCAGGAAGTTTTTTTAAAGTAACTGTAGAAAGCTATAGAATATTTTTGTTTTACTCTGATGTTAATGAACAACTAGAGGCTAACATTGAGCTAACGGTGAAATAGAAGGAAATAGTTGGCTCCCAAGATACGTTTGCAACTACCAACAACTGGATATTACAGTGAAATGTACATATCTATTGTACTTATCAACTAACTGTGTATGACTTGTCTTCCAGAACCTTCTGGTGCTGATCCAGAGCCGACAACTGCAATGTAACTCATAGACTGAGAGTGAGAAAGTAACCAGCGTGTTTAGAAAATGAGCTGTAAAAACCAGATTTACTGCCATCTTTCTTTTTGCTTGTTATCACGTAAACTGGTGAAATCACACCATGACCTTTACTCTGCTGCTGATTCCATGACTTGTGGGCGACGGTGGAACATTAGTTTAGTGGTCTCCCCGTAATCGGAACATTGCAGGTTCGAGCTCCACTTTGTCACTGTTCTTGTGTCCTGGAGCAAGACACTTAACCAATCTTGCCTTCTGGTGGTGGTCAGAGGGACTGGTGGCGCTTGTGTACGGCAGACTCACCTCTGTCAGTGTGCCCCAGGGCAGCTGTGACTACATCGAGCTCATCACCACCAAGGTGTGGATGTGAGTGGGTGAATAACTGATTGTGTTGTAAAGTGCCTTGGGGGTTCTAGGACTCAAGAAGGTGCTATAATATATATGTTATAATAGAGGCCATTTAAAACCAGCTGAGGAAGTTATCTTCTAGCCATCTGGTGATAGCTGATAGACACTCTAGTAATTCAGACAGTTTATAGAACTCAGACTTCTTAAAGGAGCAATACAGCTGAATGTCATCTGCATATAGGTGACATTATGAAAAGAATCAATTATCTGTCTAAGAGGGTGTATGTACAGTAGAAACAACAGTGGACCCAAAATAGAGCCTTGGGGTACCCCACAGAACAGATCGATTTGGTTAGACTGTAACTTCAGTTAGAAAGGTCCGATCTAAACCAGACTAGAACAGTTCCAGAGATCCTCACCAAGTCACCAAGTCTGTAAATTAAGGTGCTGTGATCAACAGTGTCAAAAGCTTAGGATCTTATCTACAAACAGTGCCCCTGTGCTTTTATTTGTACTTACTTCCCTTTACTTCCGTGTTTTACAGGAAGGATGATTTTCACTAAAGTGTTGTTTTGTTGGAACAGATCGGTCGTAGAGACAGCCAGCAGACAAGAAATGAGTATGGGGAAGCAAAATGCCAGTGCCCTGCAAAATCATCTTTTATCTGTAGCAAGTTTTGTGAAATGAAGAAAAACGAGTGTTTTCTTCCACTGACATGTCTGCAGCAGAGCTTTCTTACAGATCATTACCACTGGGTTGGTTCAAATCACTTCCTATATGTGTTACTTTTCATTTTCAGACCAGAGGAAATAAAAATGGATACCCCTGGGTTGGGAGATAAGAAAGAAAAACACTGTAGCAGTGTATTGGTGTGTCCAAACTGTACTTCAGTTATACTGCTGGTTTTAAACTGATGGAGGGGTTTCTAAACACAACGTGGTTTGGTGAACATCTGCCTGAAACCCTTTCTGCATATTTAAGCTAAAGAAGAAAACAGCCTAATCAAATCAGACATGGGCTTTGAGTGCGGCACAATTAGAGAGGATGTAAACAGTGAACTCACTAAGGGTCTATCAACTGAGCTAAAGTTGAGACGAGATGAATGAATCCTACTTCGATGGAGGCACACGATCATTTTCACAGTTTCTTTAAAACACTTTTGACAAAACTAATAAATTTTAAACATTTACTGAAAACAGAGTTTTAAATGGCAAAGGAATAAACCTGGTCAGGGTTGAGATGATGGTGTCTCCACAGCCTTTTGGATGTACATTACTCCTCACCTGTCCACAGGTGATCTGTCCAAACTGTCTGAAGGGACCCTTTCAGTTCTTTCTACAGATGGTGAAAAGGACCAAGACCCTTAGAAGACCCTTGGAGGACTCATCAGTCCCACCAGCAATCTCTCAGAAGCTCTGTGGCTTCTCGTCGTGCGTTTAGACAAACCACCATCTTATCTGTTTTTTATTTGCTCTCAGCAGTAGTGTCCTTCTTATCGTATAAGTATACATCTTTATTATTTTCAATTAATTCCACTTCAGTCAAACCTGTGAAGGGTGCTGTGATTAAATAATGTCTCTGGTGTACCTTGACCTTTGAGTTGACCCCTAACATTTTGGGGTGTTTGGTGACCATTTGTGATGTTAGTCAGAGGTTTTAACTGCGTTTTTGTGTTCATGGTTGTTCCTCAGAGCTGGTAAAGTAATTTTCTTCTTTTATTTTGATTAGAATTCTAACCTGGGGGATTAAGGGAATTGAGCACAGGTGAGACTAATAAACTGAGAGGAGGAGCAGAAACAGGCAGGGGAGAAATCCAGATCTCAGGCCCTGTCCACACGTAGCCGGGCATCTGCCAAAACTGTCATCCACACGAAAACAGATCTTTTTAAAAACTCCGGCCAAAGTGAAGATCTGCGTTTTCTCCGTTTTGGGTGTCTGCGTGTGGACAGACAAAACCGGAGTTTTAAGGTCCGCAACGTCACTTTCCGCGACAAAAAAATGCTGACATCACGTGTGTGACCTGTGTTTACACTAGCCGACAGCATGGATGTCCTCAGAGCTGCGCTTGCTTTATCAATTGTCCAAGCGCTTTTTGCTCGTTTGTTTTTGCAAGTGGAATTACTGCTCCTTGCAGAAGACCACAGACGAAGGACGAGGTTAAGAACGGGGGAAGTACTGCCGCCTACAGGTCTGGCATGTCCTTAACAACGTATTTATCCGGGTACGTGTGGACAGTTTTTTTTTTTTTTTAAAACGAGGTGGTGTGGATGCAAGTTTTTGGAGGGGCGGATATTCGTTTTTAAAAAAAACCCGGCTACGTGTGGACTAGGCCTAAATCCTGTAAAACAAAAGCTACTAAACTAAACCTAGGCACTGTAGAACAGACACAGGAAATCTAAAGAAAAGTAAACTAATGACCTACATGGGGAAGGAAACACAGCGCACTAAAGGAGATACGACTAGATGATCTGAACAAATAGAAAACTAAAAACAAGTGAAGTGACTCGGGGGAACCTGAGGGAAACCTGGAGGGGGCTGGGGACCAAAGGGACACAGAACATGACAGCAACATCAAATCAAATGGTATGAATTAAAGAAGCAGAAAAACTGAACAGTGTTTTTTAAATGCCTCACTTTTGTTTAGTTTAGATGTACAACTCCGAAAAAATGAAGCAGATGGTGCGATTATTCAGAACATTTGTAATTTTATTTCCCTACTTTGTTGTCATGTTGTTAAAATGTTCAGCATATTAAGTGTGACAGTGTGAGCGTCCTGTCACTGTGTCCCGATTGATCATGCGCCCTGGCGACGTGGCCAAGGGGATGTCCCTTTGGCTGACTGGTTAGTGCTCTCACCCGGTAGTCTGGGGATGGAATCCCGCCCGGGTCCTCATTTCTCCACCTTGATACATAAGCACTTATTAACAGCTTATTACTAATTCTGTAATTCTAACATTAACATGCAATAAATTAAGAGTTTTATCAAAATAAGCCATTCATAATGGTTTGTTAACTGGAAGTAAACGATTTGTCGCTGATTAACACACAAATAGCACACAAATCAATTTCCCTCTGGGATTAATAAAGTATTTTTGAATTGAATTGAATTGAATACTAATTAAATCAACATGTGGCTTTTAAAGAAGTAATTCAAGGGGAATAGTTATTCTGCATTAATAAACAAAAAATTATGTTCTGGTATTATGTAAATAACCAATAAACTCCACATGTTAATAGACCATAAACAACAATCAATGAATCACTTGAAGGCAAGAATATGTTCCCCTCGAATTACTTCTTTAAAAGCCACATAATGATTTAGTTAGGGCATTAAACAGTGACAAACAATTTACTTTCAGTTAACAAACCATTATAAATGACTTATTTTGATAAAACTCGTACTTTATAGCCTGTTAATATAAGAACTACGGGATTAGTAATAAGCTGTTAATAAGTCCTTAATAATGACTAGTTCAGACTTAGTGTACTGATATGAATATTATTGGCAGCTAATTAATGATTAAGTTGTGTTCCCTAAACGAAAGTGTTACCGAAAGGGTAACTATTAATGGCACAGCTGCTCTTTCAACCATCCTAAAATATTTGTAGTCTGCACTTGTGGATGAAGAATATGAGCTTTACCAAACCTCTAGCCGGTGCTGATGACACACACCAGTGCTTTATTCTGGTCATATGTGCAGTAGAATCCCAACGTTCTTGCACACATGGTAATCTTACTTATTGGTAAACAGGTGTGCTAAAAATATGAACGATTCCTGTGTTCAGCATCAGGCGTTCAATGACAGAAGGTGCATTTATTTGAGCTGTAAGTGTTATTTTTGTATTTCTACACAGCTACTCCAGCCTAGAGGCTGAGGGCATGCTAATATCAGCTTTTAACCCAAAGCCACGTCTCTGTAGAGAGGACCACCTATGGACATGTTCTGCTGAGTGCTGAAGGGCTGGATCTGTGTAGCGAGAGCATCTTGGACGCTGATAAAAGCCTGGGTTGTGTTTAATACACAGCCTCTTTTCTCACCAAATCCAGGACAAATCCCAGCTTTGGGCATTTATAATAATCTGACTATCACATATAATCTCATTTTCCTGAAGGGTACACAACTCCTTGGTTTTTCTGTTTTCCACAGATGAGACTGTCGATAGGAACACTGTGAAGTAGCCTTTTAATTTGCACATGAGGGAAGGTCAGCAAATAAACAGAACCCAAATTATTCCAGCAATCACCAGATCGCTGATAAAACTAAACCTTCCATGTCAAACCCCATCAAGTTTCCGTTTCTGCTGATCTCACAGCAGAAACTCACTATTTAAAGACATTCTCACACTGGCTCTCCCGTATTCCGGTCAGGATTGACAAAGCTCCTCGGAGGAGAAGCGAAACATCACAGAAGTCCAGCTGCCTTCACTTTTAGATCACTAAAATAGTGTTCCAAAGTAGATTTAACCCCCAGAGACCCACGGTTGTAATATTACAACATCAGATTTAAGTCTACAAAAATAAACCTTCCCCATTTTTTTCTTTTAGAACCACATTTACATTGCTAATAGGTCCTATTGTTCAGTTCTGCAACACTATTGGCTGTTAAAATGTGTAAATAGGCCCGTTTATCTGGCCTCCTAGAACAACATGTGAAAAGTTAAAATAAGATTTTGCAGTTGTTTTCTAAATTTGGGTTTCTGGGGGTGTGTTAGAACGGTGTTATTTATGAGTGTCGCCATCATGAGATATCTTGTCTCATCCTGGTAGGACAGCAGCATCTGAACCCAGTGATCAGTGGCGGCTGGTGAATTGTTTGATGGCGGGGTGCAATTTAACAGGTGTTGTGCCGAAAAGAGCGTGTCAGCCGAGATTTGCATGACCTGTCATGGGAAGGTGCGTATGAATAACCAGGTTTTTAATACATCTGTACTATTAACATGTTTCTTATCCATGTGATTCCTTACAAAATGATGGTTTCTGGGCAGATAGTAAAAAAAAAATGTTTATTTGAAAAAATAATAAAACAAGTCACATTCCTGTTTCTTTAAACCAGCAGCAAAAGTAAAATAGGCAGAAAAGAAACTCAATGAAAATTATCTCTAACGTGTTTACATAAAAACGTAAATATTTCATCATTTTTTCATCATATTTCTAGTCCAGAACAAAATGTTTTCAGGAGAAACACAGATTAGAAAAGTGTTGACACTATGAATGTGTTAAAACAGTCAGACTGGGCTGCTAAATGATTATTTATTTACTTTGGCTTGCCAGGCTACCGCTGCCCCACCTAGGTGTGCTATTTCTTCACAGGGCTTGAACTATCTGAAGCCATGCTAAACATCACAAATACAAACAACAACAATAAATAAACAATCTCAGATCCTACTGTCCCTTCATTTAGTCCTCATGTCGCTCACTATCCTCATGCTTTTGCCTTCCAACATGGTGGACTCATGTGATCAGCTGACGTAGGTGCAAAAATTCAAAAGGTATGTGTGTGTGTGTGTGTGTGCATGCGTGCGTGCGTGTGTTACAAGCATCCCAGCGTTACTTTCTAACCCGTGCCCCCCCCCCCCCCCCCCCCCCGTGGTCCACTGAGACCCCCTCCTGAAACACACAAGAGCTTTCCTTCTGAAGGCTGCCGGTTTGAACACACAGCTGCAGCCTTCTCTCTCTAACATCACCATCAGGCGTGTTTTAACAAAGCTCCTACAGAACCAGGGGAGCCTGTTACATCTGGTTCTTACAGAACCCAACCCACCAGAGACAACCCGCTCTGCTGCTGTTCCTAGTGCCCTCCCTGCTGCAGCTCTCACTCCAGATAACAAGTCCTGTGTTCTGCTGCAGTGGTGGCTGCCTTCCCCGTTGGATTGCTGGTCGTGATGATTTGTCAGCTGGGTGAATTATAGGCAATTGGTTGCATAATCAACCCACACATTCATCATAGATGCTGTCCCCGTGGCAACGCCGTTAAATAAATTAACCCCTGACTCGGCTGTGCCTCACTGTCACGACGGTTTGCTTTTTAACTTGTCTGACTCTGTCACTTGGTCTCCCTGTCTTCATTTGTCCGTCACTTTGGTCCAGCAGTCTTCGTCTTTCTTCCTCCCTGCTGCTGTTCCTCTGTCCATCTGTCTAGACATCCTCCCACCTCATCCCTCCGCTATCTGCCTGTCCTTCACCCTCATCCCCATCCCCCCTGGCAGCAGGGCTGACAGACAAACTGGGAGCTGGCAGTGGCGTCTAATGGAGACATATTAGCGTGGAGCTACTGACGCTCTAAAGTCGTTATGTCAGGCTCCAGAGAGCAGCAACGTTTACTGATGGCTCTGGGTTGCTGCTTGTGCTCCTGCAGATTTAAATAATCACCCCAAACGTGTGTGATCATGGGGTGATGTCATTTCCCTCTTTTCTCCATGACCTGAAGAACTTCGCTGAGTTGGACCTAAGTCGTCCAGTCAGTGAGCTATAAAACACACAGCATGACAGTTTAGCCTGAAACAGGCCTCCTTCTTTCAGAGTCTTTCTCACACGTTTCCGACAGGTCTTCCTTTAAAACTGTTGAACTAATTGATGTAGGGTTGTCTGGAGAAAGAGTGATCTAGTGCTTTGGGTTGGATTGGGGGTTAAACCACCAAATAGTTCCCGAGTGCGACCACAGCCACGGTTCACCACTCCCCACGGGGATGGGTCAAACGCGGAGATGAATGTCACTGGTGTGTGATGACTGATGGGACTTTAACTTAATTTAAATGAACTTTTCCTTAATCAAAGATGCAGCAACAACAAAACCAATCCAAGATCAGTTAAGGATAATAAACGAACCAAGCAGCAGGGATGCCAGCTCACCTGGGGAGGTTCACCACAACACTGGTAACTTTTACAGGAGACATCCTGACTTTTTAAATGTAGTAGTAGCTCTACAGTCGGCACCAAACACGTGTGTGACTCTTTACCCTAAATTGCTCTCACATAAAGAATATCAGCACTTTTGTTCTTGACAGTTTCAGTACCTTCCAGAATGAGCCATTTCAGAAACAAGCTTCTGGCCACACCCACCCACCACCTGATGAGGAGAGGAGCTCTGGGAGGGGCACTGAGTAGAGTCGCTGCTCCTCCAGCGTTGACAGGTGACGGTGGTTGTGATGTCACAAACGGGGACTTTTTGACTTTACTACGGTCATCGTGTTTATAGAGATGTTTACTAAGCCTCTGCGTTACTTTTTAGAGTGTGGCGTAACAAAGCCCTGACTGCCTGTTAAAGAACGTGATCACAGAAGTTTCTACGATGAATTCTGAAGCTTTATTTCCGGGAGTTGGAGTAGGACCGGCTCAGTGGCCTGGTGGTAGAGAGTCTGCCTTGGGACTGGGAGATCACGATTCAGTTCCTGGTCGGATCGTAGCAAAGACCTTGGAAAAAATGCGACCCAAGGCCTCCCTGCGGGATTGGATTGGGGTGGTAAAACCACCAAATGGTTCCCGAGCACGGCTGTGTCTGTAGCTCACTGCTCCCCCAGGGGATGGGTCAAATGCGGAGAACTAATTTTGCACACACATCAGTGTGCGTGACAACTGATGGGACTTCCACTTTGAGACGTATCCCAGAGCAAATGCTCCTTGCTGCTCCCCAACCTGCAAACGGTGGTAAGAAAACCCTTCTCTGCTGATGTTTTCCCTCTGGCATGACGCCGGGGCTACATGCTCCCAGGGGAAAAAAAGGGAAAACTTTATACCCACTTGTTTCCCCCTCATTATGCCGCCCTGGGCAATCGTCTCGGTCGCCCACGTCACAAACCAGACTTTGTTTTCCATCCAGTTGCAGCACCAGCTCCATCTTGTGTGTGTGTTTCTGCACAATCACTGAGCTCGAATGTCAAAGATGTGTTGTTGGTGCCCAGGTCAACGCTGGAGTGTCGGGGGTGGAGCTTTGAGGATTGGAGGAACATCAGCTGTTCCTCCTCAGTCTGGAGCTTGACGGGTCTGAACAAATTGGAGCATATTTTTAGATCTTTATCTTTTGTGGTGATTCTAGGTTTTTCCTTTTATCTTTTAAGGAACTTGGTGGATTTTTACTGCTTTAATGCACTGTTATTTCATTATTTTAGGGCTTGAGTGGCTTTTTATATGCAGCAGAATTTATTTTTACCTTTCTTTTCTTGCATTGCTAATTCTAACTTGTCCATTGCATGTGTCTACAGTTGTTTTGTTGTGGTCAGCACCATGGGCGGCTTTGGTTGGTTGCAGGAAAGGGCTTTATGAATTAATACATAATGACATGAAATTGAGTTCTGCGTTTTGTATTTATATTTACGTTGTCTTTTGTACCAGATTTAATTTGTGGTATTTAGCTCACTCCCGTGCTAACGTTGACGGAGTAGCAGGCTGCCAAACTCGATCAGCACGACTCGGGGACGTTTTCAGACATGTGGCTGTCTTTGTGACATCTTAAACCTCTGCTATTGGCAACGTTTGCTACTTTTGGCTTGGATCTACAGGGAAGAGCCAGGCTCCATATAGGATTAGAGGGATCACAAAGCTGCAGAAGGAAAGCACGTAGAGGAAAAGCTCATTTGGCCAGATTCTGTGAAAACGTGTATTTTGATGAATGGAGCTGAGTGCAGAGAGAGCAGCAAAGAAGAGACTATAGTTGACAGGACAGAAAGATAACCAGGTGATGAACACAATTTGAAGAAGAAGAGGAAGAAGAGGAAGAAGAAGAAGAGGAAGAGGAAGAGGAAGAAGAAGAAGTTGAAGTTTTCAATAGCGCCTCTCAAGATAAAAATAACGGGGCGCTTCACAAAAGCAAAAAATGTAAAATATAAAAAAAGAATTTAGAAAATGATTAAACATATATTTAAAATGAGCAAAAATAGACAATTGTCAAAATAAGTTTTGATAAAAGGACAAACGACTAAGTCCTTCAGGGGTACTTCTGAGTTAAAAAATGCTCATGAAATACGTTTGTGGAGTAACCAGGTAGGTAGGTTTTAACGTTGCTAATCTGCAACGCCTGCCTCCAGACGGTTAAACAATGTAAAGAAAGAGTGAGAGAATGAACAGGAAAGAGGGAAATCAGTGGATCCTGAGGAAGATGGTGGGGTAGGTGGGGAGAGCTGAATAAAGAGAGAGTGGTGAAGAAGGTCATACAAAAGCCACTTTGAACAGGTGAGCCTTCAGCTGCTTTTTGTAAAGGAGACCACTGAGTCCACTGATCTCAGGCTCAGGGGGAGAGAGTTCCAGAGTCTGGGGGCCACAGCAGCAAATGATCTGTTACCTTTGGTCTTTAGCCTGGTGCTGCACAACCAGTAGGCTTTGATCACTGGTCCTCAGGGACCTGCTGGGGGTGTAGGGACTAAGAAGATCACCAATGTAGGATGGTGCTTGTCCATGTAAGGCCCTATAGACCAGAACCAGGATCTTGAAATGAACCCTGAAGTTGACTGGCAGCCACTGAAGCTGGAGAGGAAGCGGGATGATGTGGGTGTGTTTGGAGGACTTGGTCAGAAGCCGAGCACAGGCGTTCTGAACCACCTGTAGACGGTTCAGGGAGGTTCTGCTCAGACACATGAAAAGAGAGTTACAGTAGTCTAAGCGTGAGGAGATGAAGGTGTGGAGAACTGTCTTAAGTTCAGAGCGGGACAGAATGGGACTCAGCTTAGCAATGTTCCTGAGATGGAAGAAGGAAGAGCCAACAAGAGAACTGACTTGAGAATCCAGGGTGAGAGCCGGGTCAAAGGTCACACCAAGATTCCTGACAGAAGGTTTTAGTGTGGGAAGCAAGCTGACCCCCCGTTAGCCCCGTTGACCTGCATTAATTTTTTCGTTCTTCTGGGGATTCATGAGCTGAGCGGAAAGGGAGGAGACTTGGGCTCCCTATGGTGATCTTTCCTCTGAAGTAAAAGTCAAACCTGCACACAGCAGTCTGGTGATAATGAGACAACTATTACTTTAGACCATTTAAGACATTTTATAGGGCTGACAGACTGACACTGTCCCCATTTCTGTGTTAGCAGGCGCTAACGTCTGTGTGAGCTAAGCTACGTTAGCCATTACAAGCTGCTGTGAACATATGTATGAATAGAGAATGTTTGCGCTCTGTAAGATGAATAGAATGAATGATTTAGTGGCATCAGCAGACTTGAATTTGAATTTGTTCAGATTACATCAAGGGCAGAAATGCTGCTTGGTGGTTTTGCTGGGTTAGCTTACAGCCTCTTTGAAATCCACTTGATAAAAATGGTTTTAAATCATTTAGAAACTTCATTGCACAACTCTGTTGGCATTCCTGTCAAAATGTGTGGTTTTGAATGCATCATAAACTTTGATGAAGGACAAAAAATTCACTGAACAAGTCGAACCACAACTCCCAGCATGCACCAGACAAGGAAACACTTCTCGGGCCAGTTTACGTGTGTGCACAGTAACATTGGGTAGTTTACATATTATTGTGCACACACATAAATTGGCCCAAGAGACACTTCCTTGTCTGGGGACAGTGTGTTAGGTAATTTAATTTAGCATTCTTCACCACTATGTTGGGTATTTTAATTTATACTATTGTTCTTATATTACCTTAAACTTAAATTACCTTAAACGAAGTCAGAACACCCACACAGAGGGATTCGATTCTTAATTTGGTAAGTTGTAACAAACCTTTGTACAGACAACAAACTCTGCAAAGTATGACACTCTGCAAAGGGTGAGAATCAAACACCAGACAAGACGGCCATTTGTTCTCACAATGAGTTGAAAACTGCAGTGAGTATTTATTGACACACAAAACACACCCAGAAATACCATTAGTGTGAAACCCCTGCCTGACCAGTTTGGAATAACATCTTGGTCTTAGAATGCACAGGAAAACTTCAGATACTGGATCAAAATGCCTAAAGCAGAAAGGAGTTTCTGAAAACACCCAAACGTGAAAACAAATAACTAGGTCAGGGTTTTTCCTAACCACATTTAAGCAGCAAAGGTGAATGAACTCTTCACATAGACAAAGGAAAAGATTTCACAACAATAATGAACAATTAAAAATACCTAACAATCCCTCCTGATGTTCATTTTTGTTGTTATAACAAATCAGAGTAAGATGTCAATAACCCAATAGTCAATAAGCACGAATTATGAATCAAACTTCAAAATTGTAGCTACACAATCACACAGGTTTCATACACTCAAAAACTCAGATATACACACACACTGATGCTCAGAACTGCAGTTGTCTGACCCCGGGTTTCCACGGGAGCCGTCAGCAGCACGTTACTGCAGCAGCACGTCTTGCTCGCGTAAGCTGCTGCTTGGCCCTTCCCACGAGACGCGAAGCAGCAGGGGAGCAGCTGTCACCGACAGAGCACGAAGTCACACGAGTGACTTCGTCAGTAAACACAACAACAAGCAGGAGAAAATTACAACATGGTTTGTGTTTTATGTTCTGTCCGTTTTATAATCGCCAATATGGACCTGAAAAACAAAGGAGACCGCTAGCTAGGTGATAACTTCTCACGGGGACGCACAGTTAGTAACCTTTTTTAAAAGTAAAGCAACCGGAAGGCAGTACGTTCTTTATTCTGAAAATCTCGGTAGCTTCTCTCAATTTCCGCGTCCGATTTCCTGTCTTTCCTTCCCCAAAAATGTCGAACTTGACCCGTTTCAGAGGCGTCGCGCGTAGAAAATAGAACCGGCGCGTAAAGGCCGCGACATGCTGCTCCTGAGACGCGGCCGACTCGCGCTGCTGACGGCTCCAGTGGAAAAGGTTCTGTTGACCACAGCGGTTCCTATCAGCAGCTATGACGTGCTGCTGCAGTAACGTGCTGCTGACGGCTCCTGTGGAAAGCCGGGGTTAGAGTCGGCTTCATCCTGTAAACAAACAAATGAGTGGTAACAAAAACACCACGTCTGGTTCTGGTGGAGGCGGAGGACAACACGCACCTTTCCAGGAGCAGAACCCAGATGTTCTTGTTGCTACAAACAGAGACGAGCAGAGTTAACAAACCAGGAAGTGAGAGGGACCAGCTGCTGCAGACAGGTGACGCTCACCTGAGCCTGAACCATAGGAGCCTCCTCAGCCATCAGACCTTCTGACTCCAGTTCAGATGCCACCTTGTTGATGTCCCTCAGGCGGGACTCGTTGGCCTTCAGGTCCTGCAGGACAAAAGCACCTGCTGATTATCACCTGAGCTGATCTGACAGCTGCTGCTGGAAGACGGAGAGGAGGAAAAGTCCGACCTTCTGGAAGTCGTCAAACTTCTTCTGCAAGACCTCGACCTGCTCCAGGTCCGACCCGTCTCTCCATCCTCATTCAGCTAAAGACGCGAGTTCAAGTAAAACAACCTAAAGTCACACAAACACAAAGCAGGTGTGGAGATGTTCGCTCTGAGCTGGAGGTCGTTCCTCGGCTGTGAAGGGCACACGAACCTTGTTGGTGCTGTTGAGCAGCGTGAGGATGTCGCCCTTCTTCATGGTGACCTCTCGAGGACTCTTCTCCTGGTAGTCGTACAGAGCCAGAACCAGCTCCTTCCCGGTCTCATCGTCAGTTGGAGCCACTTGTTGCTGTCGGGTTAACAGGTCTGGTGTTAGAACGTGGTGGATAAGAATGTTCTGACGGGCCGAGGGTTCTGAACCAGCGAAGTGACCTGGACCCAAACAAAGTGAGCCAGAACCTGCAGACACCTCAGAAACATGTCAGGACCAGACCTGCTCTACCTTCCTCCATTATGGTCTCTCCTTTCTGGGTGACAGCCTTGATGCGAGGTTCATGACCTGTGATCTCAGCCTGCAGAGCCTGGTGCTTCTTCAGCAGGTTCTGGACACCAATCAGGTCCTTCCCTGAGGACACATGTTAGAGTTCAGCATTATGCAGTAGACAGACCAGTTTAACCNGTCTTACCCCGGGTTTCCACGGGAGCCATCAGCAGCACGTCTTGCTCGCGTAAGCTGCTGCTTGGCCCTTCCCACGAGACGCGAAGCAGCAGGGGAGCAGCTGTCACCGACAGAGCACGAAGTCACACGAGTGACTTCGTCAGTAAACACAACAACAAGCAGGAGAAAATTACAACATGGTTTGTGTTTTATGTTCTGTCCGTTTTATAATCGCCAGTATGGACCTGAAAAACAAAGGAGACCGCTAGATAGGTGATAACTTCTCACGGGGACGCACAGTTAGTAACCTTTTTTAAAAGTAAAGCAACCGGAAGGCAGTACGTTCTTTATTCTGAAAATCTCGGTAGCTTCTCTCCATTTCCGCGTCCGATTTCCTGTCTTTCCTTCCCCAAAAATGTCGAACTTGACCCGTTTCAGAGGCGTCGCGCGTAGAAAATAGAACCGGCGCGTAAAGGCCGCGACATGCTGCTCCTGAGACGCGGCCGACTCGCGCTGCTGACGGCTCCAGTGGAAAAGGTTCTGTTGACCACAGCAGTTCCTATCAGCAGCTATGACGTGCTGCTGCAGTAACTTGCTGCTGACGGCTCCTGTGGAAAGCCGGGGTTACACACACACACACACACACACAACATTCCTTGAAGTCCTGAGTCACCATAACTACACGATAGCTTTCACACACACAGAAACACAATGAGTCAGCAGTCAGCCGGGGTTTTTCCTGTTACACAAACCACAGAACGACAAGGGGTGAAATTAGAACGGTTTGGATTACTTTAGCCAATTATAACGATGATTCTTAATTTGGGTACCTTTCTGCACCATGAAATATTTAAAAAACGTATGGTTGTCCTGCACAGAACTGTTTTTATTGCAATTTTGTATCTCAGATCTTACACTATAACAGTCTGCGTAGAAGCTAAACCCCACTGTGATTTCAGCAGTGGTTTGCACATTCCACCAAATTACAACCCACCTATTGGTTGTGGGGGTATTCACATTACAACCCTTTTCTAGTTTTTTACCTATTTTAGCTCTGTCTCTCAGTTTCATATTGCTATCCGCTTTAATGTGGCTGCACATCGCTTCCTATCGCAGTGCTGCAAGCAGGCAAGTTGCCATCATCTATCTACGTCAGCGTACATCTCACGTACCTATTTGATGCAGCAACAAACGCGTTGGGTCGCGAGCCCAACATGTCCTTGCTGCATAACTCAACGCACTTCAAAGTAAACAGAGTTAAACAGAATCTGTCAAAACCTTCCTGTCAGCAACTGCAAAAGGAGTGTGTGCCTGTGCCAACAGCTGGCCGCTTTAACGCAGCGCTGGTTATTTTGAGGTAAATCTAGCAGGCTATGGTCCAGCGACTCTACAGTTCCAGTCCTCATGCCGGGGCAAGAAACGTCTTTCGTGCGAGAATGGCAAATACTCCACAAACATGAAACACACTGTCAACCGATTGATAGTAAAAAGGGTGCTATTAAATCAGGTACTTACTCTCCCTCTGCGTGGCGTCCTGAGTCCGGTAAGCGAGAGCCGTAGGCAGAAGATCGCCTGCGGAGCTAAACAGCTGGTTGGTGACATGGTGAGTGTTAATCACAAATCCTCAAAAACCCTGGAAAATCTATTTCTAACAGGAGCAATCTCCCACCGAAAGGCTCTGCTGGTGCCCGCATTCTCCACCACTATGTTAGGTAATTTAATTTAGCATTCTTCACCACTATGTTGGGTATTTAAATTTATAATATTGTTCTTATATTACCTTGAACTTAAATTACCTTAAACGAAGTCAGAACACGCACACAGAGGGATTAGAATCTTAATTTGGTAAGTTGTAACAAACCTTTGTACAGACAACAAACTCTGCAAAGTGTGACACTCTGCAAAGGGTGAGAATCAAACACCAGACAAGATGGCCATTTGTTCTCACAATGAGTTGAAAACTGCAGTGAGTATTTATTGACACACAAAACACACCCAGAAATACCATTAGCGTGAAACCCCTGCCTGACCAGTTTGGAATAACATCTTGGTCTTAGAATGCACAGGAAAACTTCAGATACTGGATCAAAATGCCTAAAGCAGAAAGGAGTTTCTGAAAACACCCAAACGTAAAAACAAATAACTAGGTCAGGGTTTTTCCTAACCACATTTAAGCAGCAAAGGTGAATGAACTCTTCACATAGACAAAGGAAAAGATTTCACAACAATAATGAACAATTAAAAAATACCTAACACATTGTGTCAATCTTTCAGACCTATAAAACATCTAAAATGGTCTAAAATAAAAGCTGTCTCATTATAACCTGACTGCAAAGCATGCTGGATTTACTTTTACTTACTTTTACACCATCTTCTCGTGCCTTCTCCCGGTTTGAAGCCTGCTTTTTCCAGTCGAAGAATTACTCATTTATTAGTCATTTGTTATAACCCTTTCACTACATTTCCATGGCTCACAAACACACACATGGCTAAATAAACTGTTTTAGATTATTAAAAATTAAATGTAGGTCTATCTTTTATAACTACAGGATCCTGACATACTCTTATTTTTCCACATAAAAACAAATGTGTCCCTTCAACACAAGTTTAGACTAAATCCAAACAAAATTCTAATTTCCCAGCTTTCACCCAGCATTCAAACGCACCATGTAGTCACAAATCAGTTAGGTGAGAAAAGTCTCAAAACGATTTTTGTGTTTCTAAACTGATGTGTGTGTAATGTAGTTTTGTCCGTGTGTACCAGGTGGTTTCTGTGTGTGTATTCAATGATTTGCATGTGTAGGAACTGAAGTTACACACGAAAATGTAAACACAAGTTACAAATCTTTAGTTACACACGCACACATCTAGACACACACACAGACCTTTTGAGACTTTTTCTCCCCGTACTCCAGAGACTAGAACCCGCGTTGCTACAGTAAACGAGAGAGTACTGAAGAGCACACCAATGGCCGTTTTTCAGGTCCAAATGCCTTTTGCACTCGTAGCGTTCAGCTTCAGCTCAAACTGTACGACTTCCCCACAGAGGACATTGCACGAGTCATGTCCGACGCTGTTCTCTGATGTAACCTGACGGCCCACACTGCTTCCAGTTTAACTAATAATTTAATAAAATGTATTTTTTTGTTTAAATTCATTTTGTTGTCTTTATATTTATTTATTTAATAATTTATTAAGTAATTTAATTTAAATCATATTTGTTTATTTATATATCGTAAATCACAGAGAACAACAGCAGGTGGCTTTTCTTTGCAGGCGGAACTTTTTATTCCTTCATCAAACTGATATTGTATCCATCTCTAATCAAACACACACACACACACACACACACACACACACACACACACACACACACACACACACACACACACACTGCTGTGCACACACATTATACCACAACAATGAGTATTCTGTTATGAATGACTGAATTAATTAATTAATTAATTATTAATATAAAAAAGTCAGACAAATAAATTTCATAAAATAAACTAATGAATAAATTTAAATAAATTATTAAAAATACAATAATTTAAGTAAAACTAGGAAAAAGAAAACCTGAAGACATTTTTAAAAGGGACCTGCAACCTGGCACAACATAGTGTTCATGCATGTGTAAATAAAGCATCTTTAAAGGGCCCGCTATCTAATTAGCATAATAATTATGCGCATATTTAATCACATTCATGCAAATTATATGTAAATTCTAGAATTCCGATCGTAGTAGTTATGATCACTTTGTGACATCATCACTTAACATCAGCTAGTTCCACTCAGATCATTCAGTCGAGCCAGAGACACACAGTGAGAGGTTTGGACGCCCATCGTAGACGCTACAAGCTCCTTGTTTCTCTAGGATGAGTGTGATTTCAAACAAAACTGAAATGTCGTGGTTCGATATTTGTCTGCAAAACGTGGAAGTTGATTGCAATTTAGTGATTAACTTTGACTCTGATTGTGAAAGCGAAAATATTTCCAAACAGATGTTCAAGACGAAGAAAATGGTGTCTTTTGTAGATGAAACTCAGACAACATCCTCCTTTTATAGTGAGGCGTCTGAATCTGAGACTTTCCAAAAGGAATCTGCTTTATCTGTTGACATGGAGGTCCCTGAATCTGTACCAGCTCAGCAGGAATCGCCTCACTTCAAACTATCAGACGGACTTTTAGAGCAGGTGGAA
>SSNQ01034747.1:642696-653297 GCA_006942095.1 Nothobranchius kuhntae
GGGACTCGCGACGGGGGACATGAACCCGTACAAAGCCGCGTCATATCACGTGCGGAAGGCGGTAAAAGAGGCGAAGCAGCGCTACGGGAGGAAACTAGAGTCACAACTCCAACAGAGTGACTCTAGGAGCCTGTGGCGGGGACTGAGGACAATAACGGATTATAAAGCACCAACAACCAGTATGACGAACGCGGACGCGACTCTGGCAGACGAGCTGAACACTTTCTATGCTCGCTTCGAGGCTGCAGCTAAGGACTCCAACGACGCTAGCGCTAGCGGCGCTAACGGCTGCAGACAGGAAGATACTGCCATCACTGGAAACATGCTCGTCATCTCCGAGCATGACGTGAGGAGAGCCTTCACAAGAGTGAACACCAGGAAAGCAGCAGGACCAGACGGCATCCCAGTTCGTATCCTCAGAGACTGCGCACACCAGCTAGCTCCTGTGTTCACTGAGATATTCAACATCTCTTAATCTCAGTCGGTGATCCCCACATGCTTCAAGGAGTCCATCATTGTTCCTGTCCCGCAGAAACCCCACCCTGCTTCTCTCAATGACTATCGCCCCGTAGCCCTCACCTCAGTAGTGATGAAGTGCTTCGAACGCCTGGTCAGAGACTTCATCATTTCTTCACTACCAGACACACTGGACCCACTACAGTTCGCTTACCGTCCAAATCGTTCTACAGACGATGCCATCTGTCATCTCCTCCACACATCACTCACTCACTTGGACACTAGAAGGGGGAATTATGTTAAAATGCTCTTCATCGACTACAGCTCTGCATTTAATACCATAATTCCCTCCACACTCACCACCAAACTGGAGCACCTGGGACTGAGCTCATCTATGTGCCAGTGGATCTCCAACTTCTTAACTGGCAGACCACAGGCAGTAAGGATGGGCGGACATGTCTCAGCCCCCACCACTCTCAGCACTGGAGCCCCCCAGAGGTTTGTTCTAAGCCCCTGCTGTACTCTTTGTACACATACGACTGTGTGGCCAGTACCAGCTCCACCACCATCATTAAGTTTGCTGACGATACCGTCGTGGTGGGCCTGATCTCTGACAACAACGAGGCGGCCTACTTAAAGGAGGTCAGGAATCTGGAGACCTGGTGCAAGAGGAACAACCTCCTTATAAACGTCAGCAAAACGAAGGAGTTGATAGTGGACTTCAGCACAAAGCAGGAGAGGAACTACCAGATCCCCGTCATCAACGAGTGCCGAGTGGAGAGAGTGACCAGCTTCAAATACCTCGGTGTTCACATCACGCAGGACCTGTCATGGTCCTGTCACATCAACAGCGTGGTGAAAAAGGCCTGGCAGCGTCTCTACTACCTCAGACGCTTGAGAGACTTCCAACTGCCCCCCAGGGTGCTCAGGAACTTCTACTCGTGCACCATAGAGAGCATCCTGACGGGGAAAATCATAACCTGGTTCGGGAACAGCACCATGCAGGACAGACGAGCTCTACAGAGGGTTATTCGATCAGCTGAGCGCACCATCCACTCCGAGCTCCCTGACCTGCACTCGATCTACAGCAGGCGGTGCTGGACCAAGGCCAGGAAGATCGTGAAGGACCTCAGCCATCCAAATAACAGACTGTTTGCTCTGTTGAGGTCAGGGAAGCGATTCCGCTCCCTGAAGACCAACACAGAGAGGCTGAGGAGGAGTTTCTTCCCGCAGGCGATACGATCTTTAAATCACACCACCACATAGTAAGTGAACACACATATGGTTCTCACACACACTGAACAGTCTGGACTTTGCTTAAGCACAGTTGCACAACAAAGTCACTAAAATGTGGTTTGCACAACTTTGGTCATTATATATATATTTTTTTCATTTTCATTTAATACTTGTTTAGCCGCTGTTTTGTACAGATATTTTTATTTCTTCATACATTCTTATACATTTACATACTGTGTATTTTGTTGTACAGTTACTTTATTCTCAGCTTCAACTTATATATATTTTATCTTATTCCTTCCCAGCTAAATTTACCTTTTATTCTAATTTGTATTGTGTTGTGTATTTTGTTGTAAAGCTATTCTATTATTCAACTTTAATTCAGATATATTTTACCTTACTCATTCCCAGTTAATTTACCCTTCATTTTAATCCGTGGTGTACAGTTTTTATTTTCAACTCTTAGGTCACGAGCAGTTGTGTAAGGCATTTCACTGCATTTCGTACTGTGTATGAATGTGTATGTGACAAATAAAATTTGAATTTGAATTTGAATTTGAGTCGGGAACAGGCGTGGGTAGCGAATGCAGGTAGGGTTCCAGGTGAGGGTCAGACGTGAAGCCAGGTGGAGGAGAGAAACAAGGTCAATGATCGATGAGTCGGGCAGGAAGGAAGGCTGGAAGATCTACAAGCGAGAGCGTTCAATAATCTGGCGTTGGTTGGAGAGCAGGCTGGACCTTCTATAACAGGGGAGGCAGGTGTGTGGCATGAGCTTGATGAGGGGACCAGGTGAGATGAATGAAGCCTGATGAGATGAGTGATGGTGCATGGAGGTCAGGGCATGGCAGGCTCATGACACTTGGGACTACTTTATGACAAAGCACAGCTGTAAACCTCCACTGAAGGACCAAGACAGCCCCAAAGACACCCGTTTTCATAACACACATGTACACGCAATTAGCAAACTGCCATAAACCACATAATGTGTGTGTACGCCATCGGACACCGCTGATGGTGTAGACCTCTAGTAACGGAGCTCGTAGCCAGCTCAGAGTAAGACCCGTCTAGTCTGGGCTGTCTTCATGGGACAGCAGGAAACTGGAGTCTATTTTGCAACTAAGGCAGTTCGGTGACTCAAAAGAGCCGTTGGGTCTGATATCACCCACAAGCGTTGGAGAGAAGCTTTGACCTTGAGATCAAAAGATAGGATGGTTCCAAATGCTTGCTCACCGATCGGCCGAACCAGGATGCAGCGGGAGAACTAACCAGATCAGGAAGTGATTCCTGGCTGTGTTAATTCTTGTTTACAAATGTAGACAAGTTAGAATTTGACACGTTTTAAAGGCATTACCAAAATACCTCAGAAATCCCTCCTTCAGTTAGACACTCAGAGAGGGTAACGCTTAGTGTGAAGTGCAAATGTTAGAACAGGTATGTGGACACTGATCCGGAGTAGTTTAGGATCTGAAATGAATCGTTAGAGGAAACAGATTCAGTTTAACACATGATTCAATAAAGCACACATTATTAAACCCTTTGGGATTCAAACATCTTGTTCATTCATCACATTTGGTTATATCAACCTATAAAGTTGTAAAGTCGTTTATGATTCAAGGAAGATGAACTGTATTCAGTAAAAGTGCAGAAGTATTGTGTGTGTGTAACTAAAAATTTGTGTGTGTGTGTGTGTGTGTGTGTGTGTGTGTGTGTAACGATTTGTGTGTGTGTGTGTGTAGCTAAAGATTTGTGTGTGTGTAACTAAAGATTTGTAACTTGTGTTTACATTTTCATGTGTAACTTCAGCTCCTACACGTATAAATCACCTGGTAAACACGGACAAAACTACATTACACACAGATTAGTTTACAAGTACAAAAAAAAAATTGAAACTCTTTTCTCGCCTGACTGATTTGTGCGTCCATGGTGTGTTTGAATGCTGGGTGGAAGCTGGGAAATTTGAATTTCCTTTGGATTTAGTCTAAACTTGTGTTGACGGGACAAATCTGTTTTTCTGTGGAAAAATAGAGTATCTCAGGATCCTGTAGTTATAAAAGATAGACCAACATTTAATTTTTAATAATAAAAAATTGTTTATTTAGACATATGTGTTTGTGAGCCATGAAAGCATAGTGAAAGGGTTATAAGAAATAACTAATAAATGGGAGAGTGGTTCTCTGACTGGAAAAAAGCTGGCTTCAAGTGGAGAGAGGCACTAGAAGATGGTACGGAGTCATAGGGCGCCTAAGTCACACCCATCTACTTTTAGACCCTGGAAGAATGAAAAATGAATTCAAGTCAATGGTACTAAAACGCTCTTTTCTAATTCCACTTGTTATGTGCCATGGATTTCAAATATGACGTCCGGGAATTTTAAAGAATCGTTTTGGTACCAAGAACTCGCTTATTTTCAAACGGGGGGAAACACTATTTTAGGTTTTGTGTGAAAATAAGTCCAGGACTACAAATGCGCTTCACGAAAGTGATGTCATCGAACCAGAAACAGAGAAAAACAGAGGAAAAATGGCTGTAAGTTCAGCGAACTGTGAATCCTTCCTTCAGGAGGAAAGAACCACCATAAATATGGTCATGTGGTAAGTAGCAGCTACGCTAGGGGAGAGGAGATTCTGTGGTGACGTCATATATGTGACGTGCTGATGTAGTCATGTTAATTATAAACTTTTACAAGCTGATAAAGAACAAGTACGTGACAGGCTTGGTCGAGACACCCGTCATTAGTTTTCATTTAAATTGCAGTAAAACATATGTGTGATCCAGGGGGCAAGTCAAAGCGGATTAGAAAATAGCTCTGGAAGAAGAAGAAGAAGAAGAGGAAGAAGAAGAAGAAGAAGAAGAAGAGGAAGAAGAAGAAGAGGAAGAAGAAGAAGAAGAAGAAGAAGAAGAAGAAGAAGAGGAAGAAGAAGAGGAAGAAGAAGAAGAAGAAGAGGAAGAACTTTTCAATAGCGCCTCTCAAGATAAAAATCACGGGGCGCTTCACAAAAGCAACAAATGTAAAATATAAAAAAAGAATTTAGAAAATGATTAAACATATATTTAAAATGAGCAAAAATAGACAATTGTCAAAATAAGTTTTGATAAAAGGACAAGCAACGAAGTCCTTCAGGGGAACTTCTGAGTTACAAAATGCTCATGAAATACGTTTGTGGAGTAACCAGGTAGGTAGGTTTTAACGTTGCTAATCTGCAACACCTGCCTCCAGACGGTTAAACGATGTAAAGAAAGAGTGAGAGAATGAACAGGAAAGAGGGAAATCAGTGGATCCTGAGGAAGATGGTGGGATAGGTGGGGAGAGCTGAATAAAGAGAGAGTGGTGAAGAAGGTCATACAAAAGCCACTTTGAACAGGTGAGCCTTCAGCTGCTTTTTGAAGGAGACCACTGAGTCCACTGATCTCAGGCTCAGAGGGAGAGAGTTCCAGAGTCTGGGGGCCACAGCAGCAGATGATCTGTCACCTTTGGTCTTTAGCCTGGTGCTGCACAACCAGTAGGCTTTGATCACTGGTCCTCAGGGACCTTCTGGGGGTGTAGGGACTAAGAAGATCACCTATGTAAGATGGTGCTTGTCCATGTAAGGCCCTATAGACCAGAACCAGGATCTTGAAATGAACCCTGAAGTTGATTGGCAGCCACTGAAGCTGGAGAGGAAGCGGGATGAGGTGGGTGTGTTTGGAGGACTTGGTCAGAAGCCGAGCACAGGCATTCTGAACCACCTGTAGACGGTTCAGGGAGGTTCTGCTCAGACACGTGAAAAGAGAGTTACAGTAGTCTAAGCGTGAGGAGATGAAGGTGTGGATAACTGTCTCAAGTTTAGAGCGGGACAGAATGGGACTCAGCTTAGCAATGTTCCTGAGATGGAAGAAGGAAGAACCAACAAGAGAACTGACTTGAGAATCCAGGGTGAGAGCCGGGTCAAAGGTCACACCAAGATTCCTACCAAGATTCCTGACAGAGGGTTTGGTGTGAGAGGCGAGCTGACCCCCCGTTAGCCCCGTTGACCTGCATTAATTTTTTCGTTCTTCTGGGGATTCATGAGCCGAGCGGAAAGGGAGGAGACTTGGGCTCCCTATGGTGATCTTTCCTCTGAAGTAAAAGTCAAACCTGCACACAGCAGTCTGGTGATAATGAGACAACTATTACTTTAGACCATTTCAGACATTTTATAGGGCTGCCAGATTGATACACTGTCCCCATTTCTGTGTTAGCAGGCGCTAACGTCTGTGTGAGCTAAGCTACGTTAGCCATTACAAGCTGCTGTGAACATATGTATGAATAGAGAATGTTTATGCTCTGTAAGGTGAATAGAATGAATGATTTAGTGGCATCGGCAGACTTGCGTTTGAATTTGTTCAGATTACATCAAGGGCAGAAATGCTGCTTAGCATGATGGTTTTGCTAGGTTAGCTTACAGCCTCTTTACAGCCACCTAATAAAAATGGCTTTAAATAGTTTAGAAACTTCATTGCACAACTCTGTTGGCATTCCGGTCAAAATGTGTGATTTTGAATGCATCATAAACTTTGATGAAGGACAAAAAATTCACTAAACAAGTCGAACCACAACTCCCAGCATGCACCAGACAAGGAAACACTTCTCGGGCCAGTTTACGTGTGTGCACAGTAACATTGGCAGTGTTGGGAATAATGCGGTACAAAAGTAATTAATTACTGTAATGCATTGCTTTTTGCTGTAATGTGGTAATGTAAGGCATTACAGGGAAAGAAATTGGTAATATTTACTCGGTACAATTGTCAGTAACACGGTAATTACAATGCATTTTTAAACCCAGAATCAAGATGTGTTCCTTAAAAATTCAAATTGCGGGAAACCCGAAGTAAGATCCAGTATCTGCATATATTACGTCATTTATGGACTCAGCTTTGCGGGCAGAGAGGACGCAGCGGTACGCGGTAATGGACCGCGGTCAAGTGAGCCGTCATTTGTGAGCCGCGGTCAAGCCAGCCGCATCTTATCCGCCGCGAAAATTTCATTGCGCGTTTACAACAGTCAACGGCTCAAATACTCCTGCTGCTCCTGCACGCGGCCGCTGCAACATTCACAAAATCGCTCCACTAAAACAAAATAATTCACTTGCGATCGTTCATATCAGCGCATATTCTGTGATATTTTGTGCTTTTCTGACGTGCTTTGCCTCAGCTGAGTTCATAATCTGTGCCCCGGTGATTTCAACTCATTGCTGCTGGAGCGCCGCGCATGTGAAGATCCCTTTGGCTGATCGTTAGAAAGTAGGAAGTCTAGGAAACAGTTTTTTCTGGAAGACGGAGAAAAGATGCAGCATGCAGGAAGGTTAGAGAGAGAAAGGGCAGGAAATTATTCAAATAAAATCAAGAAAACAAAACAAAGTGCTTGAAAAGAAAAAAGTAGGTGGATTTATCCCCAATACACATTTTTACCAGTGAAAAGTAATAATATATAAGCATTTAATATTTATACGTGTGATAGAATCAGATCACCCCAGAAGTCAGTCCCACATCCAGGGCCATATCAAGGAGTTTGGGGACCAAGGCAATATAGGCTTGGGGCCCCCACCACCTTACTCCCTGCTCAGTTAATATAAGATGGCAGCGTGTTGAGAGTACAGATTGTTGTTGCTTTTATTTAATCAACAATCATTTTAAAGCACTGTTATGATATCTGACTGTTTTTAACAGCAATCCTAGCTCAGACACCACATCACTTTCCACATATATGTCATGAGCTCACTGAGCGTCACATTACCAGATTCATATTGAAGTTGTATGGTGAAAGTAACTTAAGCCCTTTTCAGACAGACATTCTGGAACATTTGTGGAAAATTCAATCCGGTTTTTAACCGGAACTGTGTTTTCAGACACACCACTTTTGTACCGGAACTTGTCCTTTCGGCTGCGTTCAGACAGCAGGGAAAAGTTCCAGATGTCTGGGGGGAGGGGGTGGGGAGGCTGTACCCGGATATTGCGTAAACAAAGTGCGGCGGGCGTACATGCGTCATTTCCCCAAACAAAGCTATTCAGTCCAACATGGCCGGCGAAGAGCTAGAATTCCTCTCACTGATCGGACTTATGTTAAGCGTAATCCTGCGCACACGAAAACGCATTAGAGACCTGGATGATGAAGCTCAATTGGTAATAAAGGAATCACGGGAGCAGTGTGAAACGCTCCGTCGCGCGTGTAGGAGACGGTACCGTAGGAGGCGAGCTGCCATGGTTNTAATGTATGTCCTCCATTTTTTGGTGAGTTTTCCAATAACTGTAACCCCCAATGTGCACGTAATTCAAACACGTCACCCAGCGCTTTTCTCATCACGTGCTCAGTTGGAGCAGTTTAGATACCAGAAGTTAAAAGCCTGCTGTTTAGGTCGCAGTTGTCTGCAATTAACGTTTTTATAGCTATAAGCTGTACATCTGCACACCCAGTCTTACAACAGCATCTGCTTGCTAACGTGAATATTTACCTGCTATGGAAGAGCAGTCACTGTCCGACGCCACTTGGGGCCTGTGGTTCTCGCTGCCGTCCGTTGCGTCTTCTTGGGCCCTCTCAAGGGAGCTGCAGCTGGCCTCAGAGCAGTCCTCTGGTCGGTTGGAAGCCGCCGCCATGCTTCCACACACCACAACAGGGTTTGTGGTTTTTTGAGCACCCCATATAGCTTCACATAAGTCGAAGTAGCCCCACTCCATCCGGTCGTTACCACTTCTCCTATTGTGGTCACATACCTCGTGGTATCGATGCTTTAAGGCCTTGAGCTTCGATATGGCCTGTTGTTTGCTCCGGTGCGTTCCCAGATCACGCAACTTCGTTATTAGGCGGTCGTAGGTGACAGAGTCTCGCGCTGTACCTTGAATACTTTTCATAATGACCATGTCTCCCCTCACCGTGAGTAGGTCTCGAATCTCTGAATCTGTCCAATTGGTCGACATGTTGGAGATGCTGTTCAGATGTTCGCCTTCTTTCCTCTGTGTGTTTGTGCTCAGGACTCGGGACATCACGTGGTATACCTTCCCGGTCACGTGACATATACGTTATCTAGGTGCGCACAGCGTCCCCCGGTCCCCTCCTCCCCCCTCCCCCTTGTCCGGAACTTTACCTCACGAGTCTGAAAGCAGCCACACTGACCGTAACAAGTCCGGACATGTTACTAGGGGCTTCGTCCGGAGAAATTCCGGAGCACGTTATCCGGATGTTTGTATTCAGACAGAAAGGTCTTACGGACAGATTCCTGAAAATTTCCGTTTTTCATGGCCTGTCTGAACGGGGCTTTAGAGTAATGCAAAAGTAGTGTAACGCCTTACTTTTTAAAATCAGTAATATTGTAATGTAATGAATTACTTTAAGATGAGGGTAACAAGTAATAAATAACGCATTACAGTTTTTAAGTAACTTGCCCAACACTGAACATTGGGTAGTTTACATATTATTGTGCACACACATAAATTGGCCCAAGAGACACTTCCTTGTCTGGGGACAGTGTGTCAGTCTTTCAGACCTATAAAATGTCTAAAATGGTCTAAAATAAAAGCTGTCTCATTAAAACCTGACTGCAAAGCATGCTGGATTTACTTTTACTTACTTCTACACCATCTTCTCGTGCCTTCTCCCGGTTTGAAGCCTGCTTTTTCCAGTCGGAGAATTACTCATTTATTAGTCATTTGTTATAACCCTTTCACTACATTTTCATTGCTCACAAACACACACATGGCTAAATAAACTGTTTTAGATTATTAAAAATTAAATGTAGGTCTATCATTAATAACTACAGGATCCTGAGATACTCTTATTTTTCCACATAAAAACATATGTGTCCCTTTAACACAAGTTTAGATTAAATAAAAAAAATTCTAATTTCCCAGCTTCCACCCAGCATTCAAACGCACCATGTAGTCACAAATCAGTTAGGTGAGAAAAGTCTCAAAACGATTTTTGTGTTTGTAAACTGATGTGTGTGTGTGTAATGCAGTTTTGTCCGTGTGTACCAGGTGGTTTCTGTGTGTGTATTCAATGATTTGCATGTGTAGGAACTGAAGTTACACACGAAAATGTCAACACAAGTTACAAATCTTTAGTTACACACGCACACATCTAGATACACACACAGACCTTTTGAGACTTGTTCTCCCCATACTCCAGAGACTAGAACCTGCGTTGCTACAGTAAACGAGAGGGCACTGAAGAGCACACCAATGGCCGTTTTTCAGGTCCAAATGCCTT
The DNA here is from genome assembly GCA_006942095.1 of Nothobranchius kuhntae. Classification (NCBI taxonomy): domain Eukaryota; kingdom Metazoa; phylum Chordata; class Actinopteri; order Cyprinodontiformes; family Nothobranchiidae; genus Nothobranchius; species Nothobranchius kuhntae. The sequence goes on from SSNQ01034747.1 coordinate 652,607, forward strand.
TTGCACTCGTAGCGTTCAGCTTCAGCTCAAACTGTACGTATTCCCCACAGAGGAAATTGCACGACTCATGTCCGACCCTGTTCTCTGATGTAACCTGACGGCTCACACTGCTTCTAGTTTAACTAATAATTTAATTAAATGTATTTTTTTTGTTTAAATTCATTTTGTTGTCTTTATATTTATTTATTTATTTAACAATTTATTAAGTAATTTAATTTAAATTATATATATATATATATATATATATATATATATATATATATATATATATATATATATATATATATATATATATAGTAAATCACAGAGAACAACAGCAGTTGACTTTTCTTTGCAGGCGGAACTTTTTATTCCTTCATCAAACTGATATTGTATCCATCTCTAATCAAACACACACACACACACACACACACACACACACACAAACACACAAACACACAAACACACAAACACACACACACACACACACTGCTGTGAACACAAATTAAACCACAAAAATGAGTATTCTGTTATGAATTAATTCGTTAATTCATTCATTAATATAAAAAAAGTCAGATAAATAAATTTCATAAAATAAACTAATGAATAGATTTAAATAAATTACTAAAAATACAATAATTTAAGTAAAACTAGGAAAAAGAAAACCTGAAGACATTTTTAAAAGGGACCTGAAACCTGGCACAACATAGGG
>SSNQ01034747.1:667698-672698 GCA_006942095.1 Nothobranchius kuhntae
CGAACCTGCAACCTTCTGATTACAGGGCGGGCACTTCATTCCTGTGCCACCATTGCCCCTATAATCAGATTTTGGTTTCTTCTCCTGTTGGAACAGAATCTAGATCAGTGGTAATGGTGCTTCCTCCATCATTATTCTTCCCTCTGTCTTCATGTTTCCATGTCAGCTGTGCACACGCTTCATTCATGATGTCAGTCAGCTGTAAGATGTCTCCCTCTGACGCGTCTACCCAGTTTTCCTTCTCTCCTGCCGTGTTTTCAGTGTGTTAAAACATTTTTCTTCAGCCTTCTCCTCTTTGCTGCTTCTCTCTATTTGTCCTTGGTTAACTTTTCCTCCTTTTCATTTCCTTCTCATTCTTTTCTGCTGTGATAATAAGAGAGATGTGCAGAAAACCCCTAGGCTCCATTTTCCACCCTCCATCATATCCCTCTCTTCTTTCTCTCATCCATTTCCTTCTCTCTCTCTTCTCTTTAAAGCCAGACTTTAGAGAAGCTGATTATACAGATGGTATTAATGGTACCAGTTCCCATGGCGACTGCACAGTAGCAGCAGAGAGGAGGGCAAAGTGACCAATGGTCAGAGCTCGGCTGTCGCTTGATATGAAACCATAAATCAGCCGAGGGTTCTGAGGGCCTGCGCTGACTGACTGTTAAACCTGAACAACAAGCTGAAAGGTAAAAGCAGGAGTTCTCTGGGCTTTTACAGGCAGACAAATACATTATGTTGTGAAGAAGTCGCATTAAAACATGAAAAATTGACTTTTTCTGATGTTTATGATTTAATATTTGCTACAAGGATCCACTCTCATCAGAACCTTTAGAAGCGGCTCAGAGATGTCATGGTTAATCCAGCACGGCGCCACCATGTTTATGTCATATTCATAGGCTTGTGCTGCCATAAAGCATCCCTCCAGGCCAGATCCTTGTGTTTGGGACCCTCCAAACAACCAACGTCACATGGACGTGCAGATCAAGTCCATATTGAGTCCATCAGTCTAGACCAATGCTGGACATCTGCTGGACGTGCAAACCAGGTCCGTGTTTGGACACCTGTACATGGCCCACTTGGAGGTCAATATAACGTAAGACATGTGTACCTTGGGTTGGGTAACTTTTTGGGACATGGGCACGTCTAAAACAGGTGTGAGAGATAACATAAAAAATGTTTTGCTCACTGCTCAAAGACACACTGTAGTGACGTCATATCCAGGTCATTTTTTTTTTAATGACTGGCTCCCGGTAAAATATCGAGCTCAGTTTAAAATCTTAACTCTCGTTTATAAGGCCCTCCAGGGCAGTGCCCCCTCGTACATTACTGCGCTTTTGAACAGGTATGCTCCAGCTCGGGCTCTTCGCTCAGCCAAGCAGGAACTTCTGGTGGTCCCCCGGTCGAAGTTTCGATCGAGGGGTAGTCGTGCTTTTTCTATTTTGGCTCCAACTCTGTGGAACGAATTGCCACTGAGCATTAGGCAGGCACCATCCCTTCAAGTCTTTAAGTCTCGTTTAAAGACTCATTTTTATCTGATTGCGTTTTAGCGCTAGGGTCACTTGAATTGCCCTAACATTATGGTTTTAACTATTCTTCTTTTTAAACTGGATGCTTGATTTTATTTTGTCCGACATTTGTTTTTTTAATCGATTGGTCTTATTCCAATATCTCTTATCTGTACTGCTGTTTGCTTGTTATTTTATGATTTTATGTTTTTATCCTGTTTTTATGCCCATGTATTGGGAATGTTTTTCTTTTAATGATGTTGTTCAGCACCTTGGGCTTCGGATAATGTTGTAGAAGGTGCTATACAAATAAAATTTGATTGATTGATTGATTGATTTCCCGCACCTTCATTTATTGGTCCACTGAACGTGCAGACTGTGACGCCAGATGACGTCTTTTTTAACGTCCTTGGGACGTCCAATACTGATGTCTCCAGGACCGACAGAAATTATGATCCAGGGGAGGTTGTTGTGGACATCCTTTCTACAAAATATTATGTCATTAAATATTATCTATCTATCTATCTATCTATCTATCTATCTATCTATCTATCTATCTATCTATCTATCTATCTATCTATCTATCTATCTATCTATCTATCTATCTATCTATCTATCTATCTATGTGTCTATCTATCTGTCTATCTATCTGTCTATCTATCTGTCTGTCTGTCTGTCGATTCACACTTCGAACCAGTTGGTGACAGTAATGCACCTCAAATTATTTGACTATCACCTAAAATCTCACAGAAGAAGAAGGAGGAGTAAGAGAACCAGGACAGCTGTAGGACGGGAGGAGGCACTGGTGTGTTTGGTCGTGGCTTATCGATTCAGTTTAGGCTCGGGGAAAGTTCGGGTGGTCGGCCGATGGCCTGCACGGCCCCTGTAAGACGGCAACCTGGCTTTGCTTTGGCCTCGATTGTGGTGGAGGATGGGGCGCAGGGGAGCATGTAAGGCCGTTCAGTCGGTTGTGACAGGGGAGGCAAAGTGGGACCGTGGGGGCAGTGATGGCGCATTGGACGGTGATGTAGATCCGCAGCTGAAGCAGCTGAGGACTGCAGAGGGGGGCTTTGTGGTCCGTTTGCGTGCAGCGGGTGGGGCGCGTTTCGCTACCACTAACCCATTGGGGGGCCCCGGGGAGCTGAGTGGGTTGATTGGCGATGTGGCTGATGCAGTGGTTGTTTTTGGTGGGTTGTTGGTGGTGGTCTGTAGGACGAAGACCCAGCTCTACCGGGCCCTGGCGCTTGAGGAGTTCCTGGGGGTGAGTGTAGAAGTCTCGGAGTCGCGATCTGGTGGATTGGTTAAGGGGGTGGTTTATGGTGTCTCTAATGACGTTGCTGAGGTGGAGGTGGTGTACGCCCTGAGTGGAGAGGCGGTGGTGATGCGGCGTTTGGGTTGTGATAAGCGTGGGTCCACTCCATTGTTAATTACTTTTGACACAGTGTAGCTCCCGGCTCGTGTCAAGTTGCGCTATCTTAGTTTCCCACTTAGGGCTTATGAGGAGCCTCCCTTGAGGTGCTTTAAGTGTCAGGGCTTTGGTCATGTGGCCGGAGTCTGTGTAGAGGGGTTGAGGTGTCGGAGGTGTGGGGGCGACCATGAGGGCAAGCTTTGTGATCTGATGTTGTAATTGGGGTGGGGCTCATCAGGAGGTTTATAGAGGTTGTGTGTTGTATAGGACAATAGTGGAGGTGGAAAAGTATCAGGCAGAGCGTAAGGTTTCTTACGCTGAGGCGGTGCGTTGTGTTGGGGTTTGGGGTGGAGGGCTGACGGGTGTAAACAAACCATGAAACAAACGGTACTGTCGTAGAGAAGAAGTGGATTTGGGTGAAATAAAGTTTTAAACAACATTATAAAATCCCAAAAAGCTGAACTGTGACAATCCTTTAGATCAAATCTAAAAGCCAGCTGTCACTCCTAACATTCTCACTATTGTTTCACTTAAATGAAAAAAAAAATGTTATGATTTTAACTAATGAATCCAAAAGATGAATGAAGCCAACATGAATTTAGTTTAGACAAAAAAAATCTGTGAGGTCTCAGCAGGAGCAGCGCATTGATCATGAGGGCAGGTAAATGCTTTTCTGGCTCCGTCTTGGCTTTAGCTGGGATTTACTGCAGCTACCGTACCATTCCAGTGACCTCGCTCTAAATCTAGAATTAATGGTATGTATCAGGCATCGTAAATATCCTCCTAATTATTCCTGGTCGATCTGCATGGTGAGCACTGTCTTCTGTGTAATAACATCATAAACCTGGAGAAGTAATTAACCTGGAGTGAAAACCATCCAGAGATCAGTCGGATGTCAATATAGGCAATATGGGCAACATTGGCACAGGAGGTAAGTGCTTGCTCATCCCCACCAGGGTGTGAATGTGTTCAGGAATGTGTCTATGATTGTGTTGTAAAGAGCCTTGGGGGGTCCCAGGACTCTAGAAGGTGCTATATCAAATACAGACCATTTACCATAGGATTCTTTGGTTGTACTTTGTTCATCAAACGCCCTTTCGATGATTTAAAACAACACCCCACCCTACTCAGTGACCCAGGCTACTCCATGATGATGATGATAATGATGATGATGGTGGTGATGGTGATGATGATAATGATGATGATGATGGTGATGGTGATGGTGGTGATGGTGATGATGATGATGATGATGATGATGATGATGATGATGATGGTGGTGATGGTGATGATGATAATGATGATGATGACGATGATGATGATGGTAATGATGCTGCTGCTGCTGATGATGGTGTTGGTGGTGGTGGCAATGGTGATGATGATGATGATGATGATGGTGTTGATGATGATGAAGATGATGATGATGATGTGATGATGATGATGATGATGATGATGTGTCAATGATTATGCTGCTGATGATGATGATGATGTGTCAATGAGTATGCTGATGATGATGATGTGATGATGATGATGATGATGATGTGTCAATGATTATGCTGATGATGATGATGATGATGTGTCAATGAGTATGCTGATGATGATGATGTGATGATGATGATGATGATGATGATGATGATGATGATGATGATGATGTGTCAATGATTATGCTGATGATGATGGTGGTGGTGGTGATGATGGTAATGATGCTGCTGCTGATGATGATGGTGTTGGTGTTGGTGGTAATGGTGATGATGATGATGATGGTGTTGGTGGTAATGGTGATGATGATGATGATGATCATGATGGTAATGATGCTGCTGCTGATGATGATGATGATGATGGTGGTGGTGATGATGATGGTAATGATGCTGCTGCTGCTGATGATGGTGTTGGTGGTGGTGGTAATGGTGATGATGATGATGATGATGATGATAATGGTAATGATGCTGCTGCTGATGGTGATGATGATGATGATGGTGTTGGTGGTGATGGTGATGATGATGATGATGGTGATGGTGTTGATGATGATGATGATGATGATGAGGATGTGATGATGATGATGATGATGATGATGTGTCAATGATTATGCTGCTGATGATGAT
>SSNQ01034747.1:677698-688123 GCA_006942095.1 Nothobranchius kuhntae
TTATTCAGTTATTAATATTAAGATCTGGGAATCGTTTTGGGTGAACCCAGAAAAATAGAAGCAATATCTGACAAACGGTGCAAGAACGAGCAAAAGTAAAAGTTACTCTGGATGTCTGCTGTTGTATCATACTTGATATTTACCTAAATGTTAGGTTAGCTTAAGGGCTAGCTACTGTGTGCAATTCAGCACGCTGATCAAAGGGTGGCCTGGACAGTTTTCCCAGAATGCAACACTTTTTCTGAAAACCGTTTTATTTATATTCACTGTTAACGTATTGTTGGTGAAATTCAACATAGGTGCAGAAAAGTTGGCTGTCGTTAGAAGTGAGCCAGAAACACCATGACTGGAACGGGTACCGAGGGGTTTCAAAAGATTCCAGTTCCATTCAGCAAGACTAGCCAGTACATTTACACTAGCATAAAATGCTGCAGGAACAAAAGAATCAACTCTGAGTATTGATAGGGACAAATCTGACAGTCATTGATATTGGTGGTCACATATCCCCGACTAAAGTATGCACTGACGTCTCTGTTGTTGTTTTTACATTTTCTCTTGTTAGGGGTTGATCTTGGAGCTCCCAGCTCCTCAAACAAACTGGCTTTAGTCTGATTATTATGTGGCAACACTTCAACTAAACAGGTGCTGCTTCATTACTCTTGATGACAGAACATCTCATTAATAACCCTAGCCCAAGCTCCTGGGCGTGGAGGCCTAAACACAGATTTAATTCTGTCTGTTGAGCTTTATTCTTTTCTCTGCACCAGTATCCTGTGAGCTTTTGGTATTCCCAGATCTCTGGTGACTTGGTCATGGGTAGACTCTTAACATGTGGATGTGAGCTATGAAATCACAAATATGCACTTCTACAAATTCAGTTTTCACCACTTGTAAATGGTGCTTTGCTGGTTCTGTTGGCTTTTCTGCTCACTTGTGGTTTGGAGCTAAGCTGCAACACTGCCCCACGCTGTGCCAGATGGACTTTGACTGTCACAGGTTGAACGGAGAAAAATTTACAGTCCAATTAGTCCACTGAAGTATGAAGCTATGTGTAAGCCAAGAACCATGAGGTCAGCATCTCACAGTGACAGCTTACAGTTGGCTAATCACCCAAAAACTCTTAACTGCACAATAAGAGAACGGACCGTCACATCAGGCACAAGCAGTTTACATTAATAAAAAGAAGGAAAGACAAGCTGACCTTGGTCTCTGTCACACTGGAGATACACTACAGATCTGAATGCTGACTGAATGCAAATCAGACCGACTACACAGGTCCGATGTGTGCTGGAGGGAGAGGAAGAATGGAAGCGAGACTTCTGGCCTGGGTCCAAACCGTTGGACACATCTGCTGCTGAACAGGCAACGAAGCGTTCAGCACGATGAAACACAAACAGAGCAGCTCTTCGATGCTTCTACTGGTAGTTTTAAGGCTATGCTTACCCCGATATATTCCAAACTAATCCAAGAAATGAAACAAACTGGGACTATCCCCCTAAATTTAAACACAGCTGTGATCAGAGTCCTTGTGGCAGGGACCCTGTTGCTATGTCTATTGTTCGTTAACACTAATGAACACAGACCGAGGCATTAACAGTTAGAATTCAAAAGGTCATGTCATCCATAATTCACGTGGACATAACACAATCCTCATACAATACACCCAGGCTCTTTAACTAAAAGGTTCCAGCGTGTCAACAAGTTCAGCCATCCTAACCTGAGATGCAGAAAAATCATTTGATCAAGTAAACTGGTCATTCCTATTGGAACTGCTAAAAAGATTAGATTTGTAGATTAAGTGGTTTGAGTTATTACCTAGAGCAACTGTTACCACCAACAATGTAACCCCAAAAACTATTTTACACGGCACTTCATTGAATCCCTCGCAGCAGCGGTTAATCAAAACTCTACAATAATGGTCAATCTTTTCTAATAAATCTAATCTAATAAATGGGATGAGATGCCTCAAACCATACTCATTCCTTCATGCACAAGCCATGTTATATATCTTGGGATTAAAATGTCTCCTAGTCTATGCAAAATCTAAATTTCACTCCTCTCTTACAGTCAGTACAAAATGACTTAACTCTGGTTAAATTGTCCGCTCTCACTAGCTGGCACAAAAGCAACGGTAAAAATAAAAATACTTCCTCAAATAAATGATCTGTTTTCCATGATGCCCATTCAAACAACTACAGGCTGGTTTAAGTCTCTAGACGGTAACATCACCAAATTCTGATGGAAAATAAGCCACCGAAAAGAAAGTTAGCAACTGTGGGTGACTGAACGACTGAACAGTTCGGTGCCTTATTGTCAACGATGCCATTCACGGTGTCCTCTGTTCTTCGACTGCATATTCAGTTCAACAAGTGAGAGATACGGCTGCATCAGTAGCAGCCTCCTCAATTGATAGGATGATGAATTGGTTGCAGAGTCATGAATCGGGTATCGCAAGACCTGGAATTGGTTTGTGGCATCACATGTGCACCAGCATCTCTTTAGCAATGCAAGATCTTAAAACACAAACTAGCTGCCCACAAAACTCTGTAGAACCACGTAGACATCTGCGCCATTATGGTCAGGGGAGGATTGCCTTAGTGCTGGCTTGTACGAGCGGGTTTTGTTCACTTCCTGTGTGTCTTGCTGATGTTAGCATGGGTGACAAGCAAATGACAATCGAGAACGACAGCGTCAGCTTTAGCGATGGAGGTGATAATACAGCGTGACAGATTTTCAACGCAGTGTAGACCGTTTTTGGGGTTTATAAGAAGGACGGGAAGCTTGACAGAAGCCATGCTATTAGTGAACTGCGTAGAGCATTGTTGACTTATGCTGGCAGCACTACAAATCTGGACCAGCAAGCGAGGAAACATGGTCAAGAGTGTGATGAGTGCCTTTCACAGGTCAAAAAAGCTGCAATTTGATTTTTTTCTATACATATTTATTTATTTTCTATCATTTTACATGAAGCACTTGTCACTGTATTAAGTACTGAGTTAACAATGTAGTTTCTGCTTTGTCCGTGCACTCTGGCTCCCCAGGCCTGAGGCTATATGAATGACCACCACCATTATAAGGTTATTGTTACTTGGTTTGTTTAGAGGAAATAGAAGAAATGCAACAATATTACTAATACACACTTCACACCACCAGTATACATACCAATTTGGAAATATCCTGACCTTACAATTACCAGGAAACCTCTCTAAGTGCTCGCCTCGCAATCGGAAGGTCGCAGGTTCGAGACCCGCTCAGTCTGTCGCTGTCGTTGTGTCCTTGGGCAAGACACTTAACCCACATTGCCTGCTGGTGGTGGTCGGAGGGACCGGTGGCGCCAGTGCTCGGCTGCCTCGCCTCTGTCAGTGCGCCCCAGGGCAGCTGTGGCTACATTGTAGCTCATCCCCACCAGTGTGTGAATGTGTGTGTGAATGGGTGAATGACTGATTGTGTTGTAAAGCGCCTTGGGGGGTTCCAGGACTCTAGAAGGCGCTATATCAAATACAGGCCATTTACCATTTACCATTTCTTCGATCTCTAAAGGTATAACAACGTTTGAACTCATTTTAGATGCAATCTCTCTTTAATTTGTTTAACCACCAATGCCCCTTTCAACACAATAACTGTGATCTTTACTCTCTGGTCAGCTGGCCATCATTCCATTGCTGTATTGAGTTACATTGGTCTCATACATGAAATAACCAGTGGCAAAACTCCTTAATACCTTCACTCACTTCTCAATGTCTCCAAGAACCATCATGATTCGTGCTCCAGTAACTTCATTTCGATGGTTGTTTAACAAAGCCCGAATCACCTTTTGCTGATTCTTGTTTTAGTCTGCTGCTCCAAACGATTGGAACGAGCTGCAAACATAATTAAAAGACCCCTACCACATCCCATTATCTACCCTCAACAATTCAACACAATCACACTGCTTCCTAATACCTTCAGATCATCTTTAATACTCAGACTACTTTGTGTGTGACAACAGCCTACGTTTTTATTTGTTTTGTGTGTTTTTTTTCCGTGTTCTGTCTGGCGGTGAAGCAAACAGAATTGATGTCTGAATGCTGGTGACAGGCCTTACAGACTTACTCTCAGGTGGAGCATCAAAGCGTCTGCTTTTAATGTCACGCCTGATACTTAAAACTTTATTGTTATTGTTTTTTGAATGCTTGTAATTCCGACCAGACATGGAGACAGAAGTGAAAGAGACACAAAGGGTACAACCATCACCGGTTCCCAGAGTTCGTACCCTTTCTGCTGGGGCGCTGATGAGCAGGCTCCCCCGCCCAACGCTGAACAAAGCGACCCACCACCCAGACCCCAGCCAGATGGCCAGATCCCCCTCCTAGCCTCCAGCCCCGGGAAGCCAAGCAACAACAGAGGTGTGCTAAGACCCCTAGTCACCCTCCGCCTGCTCCAATACAGTGTTGGTGCGTGTTGATGAGATGTATTCGTGGCTGTGGTGTGCGGGCAGAGCGGGCATCATCTGGCCTACGCCAGCTGATGCCACACCACACCTCCCCTCTTCCCCCCACAGCCCTCAGTGTCTAAGTGCAGTTTAAAATTGGAAGTGGGCACCGGCACCTGGGTTGAGGCTGAAAGATCCCCTTGCCAAATGCTGCCCTAAGTGCATGTTTGCGTGGAATGTCATTGGTGCAAATAAAATGTGTGTGTGTGTGTGTGTGTGGGGGGGGGGCACAGGAATGCGGAAATGGGGTCCACGCCCACTCCCCCTGACTTATACCCCCCCCCCCCCCCCCCCCCCCCCAAAAAAAGTCCTATGTGCATGTTTGTGTGATGATGTGAGGGAGCAGGAGGAGAAAAATGTGTGGGGATGGGGAGGAATGGCTGGTTGGCCCAAGCCAAGTTTTGTGTTTGTTTTTATCCTTTTGTTTGAATATTGTCTGCTACTGCTGATGCCTCTTGGTCGAGGCGTAAATAAAAACAGGTTCTCACTCCAGTCACCTGGTTAACTACTTGAATAAATGATAAACAAAGTCCCGCTTTAGCACAAGCATTCCTAGGTTTAAATGAATCACTCTTGAGAGAACTTAATTATAAGTAGTGCTGCTGGTCTCTAAAGTTCGTGCAGCGAAAAAGGTCCTCATATGAAGAACTCTGCAAATGCAAAAAAACTTGACTATGTCATCTTGTCAATAATCCAACACAGGGGTGGGACACACCTTTAATTTCTGAGCTTCTCTCAAGTAAATGCTGGAAGACTCATGTTTAATGCACAGAAAAAAAATCAAATATCTTCACTGTGCTCCCTACTGAAGTGATGGAGCCGTCCACTATGTGGGCCACAGCCAGGCTCTACAGGATGTCAGTGATGTTAAGGTGCTATTACCAATTCAGAGCGCATTGATTAAAACCTTGATATTTTAAATTATTTAGGTGTTGGGATAAGGCAGGCAGACTTGTACTGGCAGGTCTTCTGGCCTGTACTGCCTGGACCTCAAGACATGATCCATGTCCAGTCCTTTCATTTGTCTCTGAACTCCAGGCAGGAGTTGAAAGGTGGCTTGGAGACTGATTGGACGATATTATTGGTGGGATGATAAAACTAGACTTGGTTCAGGTCTTTGGTTGGGTGAGATAAGGAGCTGTGATTCCAGGGTTGGACGTGTGTTTGATTGCAGAAAGCTGAGATGTTACCAAGTCTACTGAAGACCAGCCTAAATGCTAAATGGTCTGTATTTGTCTAGTACTTCTCAGGGTTCTACAACCCCCCAAGGTGCTTCACAACACAATCTGTCAACCCCACATTCACACGCTTAAACGGAGTTGTTGCCCTTTCAGACTTTTCTGATATTCTGTTGTTGCAAAGTGATTCCCTGCTAGGACAACAGGGATCATAGCACTTTCCTGGGAGGGCCCTGCCACCGTTATAAACACATCTTGTGTGTTTACTATTGTTTATTTGTATTGTTTTTATGTATCTCAAAGACTTTTAACAGTGCTGTTGATGAGTCACAGGCTTGGTCTCTCCGAAGCTTTGGACAGACTGTTTAAATCTGGGCATGGCCTCTTCAGACCTAAAGCGTGCTTGTGCTAATGAATGATGGCGTTGAGTGATTCCACTCCCCCAATGATAGAGAGGTATAAACTAGGTTTCCAACAGGTTTGATCAGTTTATTCAGGTAATTCCTATTGATTCACAGGGCCAAGGCATTCACATTTCAAACATGCTGTAGCAAATTGTGCTACGGAGTGGCCTGGTCCAAGAAAGCAGCATAAACAGTACAANCAAATTTTAGGCAGACACAGAAATAAGCAGAACACCATATCCAGAAGATAAAAACAAAAAAGTGCAAAAATTTAATCAGATTCAGTGAGTAAGGCAGCTGCATCCTCCCAGAGAATAATTTTCACGGTCCTTCAAAAGTGACTTGAATTCACTCAATGAAATGATTTTTGACATTTTCATTTCCTTATTTAGGTTACTCAAAGAAAAGGGAGCGGCATAATGAAAAGCTCTTCCAGTTTGGTTTTAGGTCTGGGGAGCGACAGTTGGAGAGTTGCACTGGAGTGAGAACCATGACGGTTTTGACCATTTTTGCAAATACACACACCGATAAGAGGGAGTTAGGCCAAGGAGAGACTTGTAGACAAAACACGCCCGGTGAGTGAATCTGCGAGTATACAGAGGGCAAAGAGGCAGCAGTATACAGAGAGCGATGATGAACACGATGATCCTAGCCAGTAATAAAACATCATGCACGATGGTACACTGGATCCCGTTTTTTCAGCTATTTATCAGCAGCATTCATAGAGATGGAATCAGCATAATCTAGTGAAGGTAGAAAAGTTCCAGTAAGTGCTTCCTTGCCTTCAGAGAAAAACATAATTTATTTCTGTAAAAAATGCCTAGTTTAAGTTTTAGTTTTGTAACGAGATTTTCTATGTGAAACTGAAAAGAGGTTCTGAGAGGTTTGCTGTAGTGACAGATTAACACACAGACTACAGGAAAGGAACGTGTCTTCCTGTCAAAGCCATAGCAGTGGTCACCTGACCACGACCTGACATTCAATAAGGCCTCTAGTCACCGAGCAGTATAACTTAAGTGCATTAGCGTTTTTGCCATCATTGTATTTACATACTAGTACTACTACTCTGATATTGCTGAAATCATTTCTCTTTCACTTTTTGGAGTCATTAATCCCACTTTCACAGCAACGATTACAGCACAAACTGCTGATGTAGTACGCTGTTTGGAGCTGTTAAAGCTAGCTGAACAGAGTTTAACCTTCATGACACTGATGCTAACTCTATGTATTTAAATTAGTGTATCAACCCAGTTATGGCTGAAACCTCATTTCTCAGCTGGTCTAACCACACCTACAAGTCAAAGAGGTTACTGAAGTAGGACATTAATGTTTTAACCTTTGGTAATTATAAATCACTCCAATTCATAACCATTAAATTAATCATCAACCTCATTAGTGGTGCAGTAAATGAACTGATCATTAATATTTTTTGCATTCTGCTGAAAACATAATCTCCATCCATTAACATCTTTGTCCCAAAGCTTCCTCTGAGGTCAGAGCTAGGAACTTCCTGTCTGACCTCTGTTACCACCTTAAACCTCACTCACTAGGTGCTTTTATAGGACACACCATGCCGGCATATCAGTGTACTATTGCTGCAATGGTATGTCTATAAACGCGCCATGCCGGCATGGCGTTGCGTGAATATTGCGGCATTCGTTCCGCCTCGCTTCGTAGTAATATTGCCGCATCAGCCCCTCGCCTCTGACGGCTAAACACGTGTCAGCCCCGCTAATCCCTTTGGAGCGACTGTGGGAGCCCCCCCCACACACACACACACTCTCTCTCTCTCTCTCTCTCTCTCTCTCTCTCTCTCTCTCTCTCTCTCTCTCTCTCTCTCTCTCTCTCTTCTATTCTCTCTCTCTTTCATTGTCTCTCTCTCTCATTCTCTCTCTCTCCCAATCTCACTCACTTTATCTCCATCTCTCTCTCACTCCCTCTCTCTCCTTCTCTCACTCCTTTTCTGTCTCTCTCTCATTACCTCCTTCTCTCTCTCTCTCATTCTCTTGCTCTCTCACTTCCTCTCTCTTGTGCACATGCTAATCCCTAGTCTTTCATGTGTGAGCATACACACATAGTCCCTAAGAGTCCCTTAGATGATTGAGAAAACTCTGGCCACGCCAGTATGGCACTCGCTAAAAACCAGAGACCATAACTAGCATCGGGGCTTTTTACACGGACCAAAGTCCAGCAGTAATTTCTGTTAGGTTGCTTTACTATAAGTGATTTGGTCCACTTACAAGGAAAACTACAACCATCTTTTTCCAATTACTGTGTGGTATGTCAGGGTGAGAGGTGATTTGGAAAAATTCAGACGTAGTTTGTTCTAGTAACACCTTGGCACCCAGACAGAATCAGTGTTACAGCAGGACTGTGGAAAGCATCATCAACACCGACTGATTCCAGCTGAATGATTGGAGAATGGTCAAGACCAGAGATTGTGACAAGAGACAAATTAACCTTATGTGGGAAGTCTGGTGGTCACATGACCACACAGCTGCATTGACAAATGTCCCAGAAACATTGTTGTGTGTTTAGAGTAATCAAAGTTCAGGTTAAATGTGATGCTGCATAAGTTTGCTTTGAGAGGAGAATGTAGGAGTGGTGAATAATGGTGCACGCACGCAGTTTAGCGGGAATGCTGTTGAAGGTCTGCTAGAGCACTTTGGTGATTGGTGCAGAATTCCCTCCTGAAATGCAGAAATCTTTAAAGCAAGCTGATTAGTAGTAACATCGTTTATTTAGGGAACATGAGTACTTAGAGTTCAACATTAATCAAGCCACTGAGCAGTATGAAAAAAGACGTATAATCAATGACTAATCTGTGATTCATGAACCATGAACATGGATCTGTTCCTTCGTTCCTGCAGACACGGACCGCCTGTCAGGCCATTGGCAGGTGGTTTCAGCTATCCCTTAGATTTAACCAAAAAGATCTGATCTACTAAAATTATTGAGCTTTTAACCGTATGCTCAACATTTACACATGTGCTTGGCCTGTATTAAGGTCAGGGAGTTAAAACGACTTGTGACACGTGCAACTCTTACTGTGATCAGTAAGTGAATTGTGTTTTCATATAATATCCATGACAAAAACCATTTCATAAAAACCTAAATGGATCGCTGAAGTTAACATTTCAATTCAAAAATTCAATTCAAAAATACTTTATTAATCCCAGAGGGAAATTGATTGGTGTGTACTGTGTTGACACTGTTGACCATCCCTGCTACTGGAGGGGCTGGGAGACCAATCCCCAAACAGAAGAAACTGTAAATGTTAATAAATCTCTAAAGCCTAACAAACGAGCATTACAGAAATCAACAGAGACAGTACATCATGTGGTCACATAAACTGAATTGATCTTTAAATATGTGTGCATTGAACATAATAAAATAAAAATGTAACATGCATTAGAGCTGTTGTACTATTTAGAGAGTATAATGGTAAGGCAGCAAATCAGAAGCAGTGGGTGAATGTGTGAGTGCATGATAAATTGAACGTGCTTTGGGCACCTTGAACAGCGCTATATACCATACATCTAATCCATTATTATTATTAAAGTCCCATCAGTTGTCACACACATTGACGTGTGTGTGTGTGTGTGTGTGTGTGTGTGTGTGTGTGTGTGTGTGTGTGAAATTTGTTCTCTGCTTCTGACCCATCCCCTGGGGAGTGATGAGCTGCAGACACAGCCTCGCTCGGGAACCATTTGGTGGTTTAACCCCCCAATCCAACCCCTTCATGCTGAGTGTCAAGCAGGGAGGCATTGGGTCCCATATTTTTCAAAGTCTTTGGTATGACCCGACCAGGAATCGAACCCTGATCTCCCAGTCTGAGGGCGGACACTCTACCACTAGCCACTGAGCTGGTATTATTATTATTATTATTAATATTTTATTTTTATTTTTTATGGTAAATGGGACAGCAGTAGCTCAACAGGTTAAACGGGTTGTCAAGTAATCGGAAGGTAGCAGGTTTGGTCCCTGCTCTGGGCAAAGAATTCTGCTGTTGTGTCCTTGGGCAAGACACTTAACCCACCGTGCCTGCTGGTGGTGGTCGGAGGGACTGGTGCCACCTGTGCTCGGCAGCCTCACCTCTGTCAGTGTGCACCAGGGCAGCTGTGGCTACATCGTAGCTCATCACCATCAGTATGTGAATGCGTGTGTGAATGGATGAATGATTCTCTGTAGTGTAAAGCGCTTTGGAGTCCTTACTCTGAGAGGCACTATACAAGTGCGGGTCATTCATCATTTAAATGGTGGGAAGCCCCCACAAGTGGGCGGGCGTACCGCTGTCAAATTTAGGGCACATAAGCTCCATGGTGGGGCCACGTTGGGAACAGCTTTGTTCAGAGACGCAATGAAAACTAGC
>SSNQ01034747.1:688395-716339 GCA_006942095.1 Nothobranchius kuhntae
CCAGGGCAGCTGTGGCTACATCGTAGCTCATCACCATCAGTATGTGAATGCGTGTGTGAATGGATGAATGATTCTCTGTAGTGTAAAGCGCTTTGGAGTCCTTACTCTGACCCCAAGTTTCCACGGGAGCCGTCAGCAGCACGTTACTGCAGCAGCACGTCTAGCTGCTGCTTGGCCCTTCCCACAAGACGCGACGCAGCAGAGGAGCAGCTGTCACCGACAGGGCACGAAGTCACACGAGTGACTTCGTCAGTAAACACAACAACAAGCAGGAGAAAACTACAACATGGCTCCAAAATGTTTGTGTTTTTATATTCTGTCCGTTTTATAATCGCCAATACGGACCTGAAAAACAAAGGAGACCGCTAGCTAGGTGATAACTTCTCACGGGGCCGCACAGTTAGTAACCATTTTTAAAGTAAAGCGACCGGAAGGCAGTACGTTCTTTATTCTGAAAATCTCGAGAGCTTCTCTCCATTTCCGCGTCCGATTTCCTGTCTTTCCTTCCCCAAAAATGTCGAACTTGACCCGTTTCAGAGGCGTCGCGCGTAGGAAATAGAACCGGCGCGTAAAGGCCGCGACATGCTGCTCCTGAGACGCGGCCGACTCGCGCTGCTGACGGCTGCCGACGGCTCCTGTGGAAAAGGTTCTGTTGACCACAGCCGTTCCTATCAGCAGCTATGACGTGCTGCTGCAGTAACGTGCTGCTGACGGCTGCTGTGGAAAGCCGGGGTAAGAGGCACTATACAAGTGCGGGTCATTCATCATTTAAATGGTGGGAAGCCCCCACAAGTGGGCGGGCGTACCGCTGTCAAATTTAGGGCACATAAGCTCCATGGTGGGGCCACGTTGGGAACAGCTTTGTTCAGAGACGCAATGAAAACTAGCTCAACTATGCAGATGATTTACACTTATACGTTTCTTTGTCCTCTGCTAATACAGCTCCCCTCGACTCCCTCACACCCACATGGATGTAAGAACATTTCATGCAATTAAATCAAGATCAAAGAGAAATATTTGCTCAAAGGCCCTGTAGTGGAAATCCACATTTTATGTCCTCAGGTTAACTTTGTATGGATTTACACGTAAAAGAACAATAACATTGTCACACAAAGGGTTCTTTCACATTTAGCAGAAGAAAATAAAGAGGGGAATTTGAAACTGGCCTACATTTGGGCATTCTGGTTTACTCCTACATTTTTCTCCTAGGAACGTAAATTTTAGCAAGTGACTTGTTAAGCTGGACATTATCAGGACTTGGTCTGTCTTACCTCAACCTGCCAATAACTGACTCTCCCCCCCAAGGCCAGGTGCTCATAAAACTTCTCAAGGGTCATTCTGGAAGATTCCAGGATCTCGCTTTTATCAAAACCCTGGTATTTTTCTGTTTATCTATAATCAGAGAAGGTGTTTAGGTTGTTCACCCTTAAAATAGAAATGAAGGTGCTCTAAGTTAAATTCTTATCAGCCACAGACCTAAACTGTTTGTTTTGGGTTTTCTTTTATGTTAAACCTTTGTTATTTGGTGTTTCTCCAGTTAAAACTCATGCTAATGGTAAAACTGTTCAGTTCTAAGACATGAATTTTATTCTTTCCCATTTAAAGTAATACTTTGATGCTAAAGTAATACTTTCTGAGGCTTTATATGAATAACTGTGTTAAATTGTGATCATGGATTTTCATCTTGGAGAAGATAGAGTTGATATGGAAGAGCCACAGTGCCCTCCAGTGGTTTTTGAGTAAGATACAGGTGGGCGTGCCCAAAAGGTTATATAAGCACCCATCCGAACCTCGTGGCGGCAGTTTAAGAATATCGGACGCCTTAAGCCCATTCCCTGTGGGCTGTTTTCCATATGGCCCAGCAGAACCTGGCGCTTTAAAGTAATTAGATGTCGAAAGTTGCGGTAAAACTTAGAAGCAACTCTGTTTGCTTTGTTTTGACTTCCTACATGAAACCAGAAGTCTGCGTGTTCTCGAGACATTAAAAGTAAAGCAATTTGGAACACAGTTTGATGATTCGGCTCCGTTTTGGAATAATTTGGGCCTGCGATCTGAATTCCACGTTTCTAGGCTGCAGAGGTGAAGGAACCACGAGCCAGGGACCCAAGGCGGTTGGAGCCACTGGCCACCCTCCCGGTGACGGAAAGCAGGTCTGTGAATCATTTTCATCTGGCTGACTTTTCCTGCTAAGCCCGATTAGTGAATTCAGACTTAAACTTTTATGGCTTGCTATTTTCGATCCAAATTCTCGTCTATCTCTTAAGATTTATCTTCTTTCTCTGCTGCACACGAATCCTTATTCACACACACACACACACGCTCACTTGTTCTCCTTAGTGAAGTTATTCCTAATATTTTCTATAATCCCGGTGTCACCGAATTTCCACTTTCATTACGGATCAGTTATTTCCTATCACTGCCATGAATATTTAGGTTAACAATTTTCTTAATTCCATGCATGGAACTATAAGCTGTGTTTGGTCGTTTTGTCAATATATTAACTGATTTTGTAATAAAGTCATAAAACGAACTGTAAATAACGCCTGATCATTGTCTAGCAATTCTCGTTAATAATCGGCACATTCTGTCAAGAATTCATCCTTTGGATTAAAATGTGGTGTTAACTTTGATGACTGATTTCATTGAGAAGAAGATAAATATTAAATCCGGTGTCCCAGTTCACACAGACAAAACTGGGTGGTGCCCCGAGTTATTTAATATAAAATTATAAACGACGAAGACAAGTCCCCACCACATTTGATAAATATAGATGTAAATTCATATTCATCGCTACAGCCTAGAGACAGAAAGTTGTAGCAATTCTCACTTCTCTGTCTCTTCAGTGTAAGAGTGACGCACGTAACCTGGATGTAACATTAGACAGTGACCTTCATAAAAAACACATAAATCATACAACTAAAATATCTCTATAAGTTATGTCACATTTCTAAAGTTATATTAAAAAAATTACCTAAAAATGAACTCATGCATTCACAACTAGTAGGTTGGGTTATTGTGATGGCCTGCTAACAGTATGCTGCTCACAGATTGCGACTGCAGCTTGTATTCTGACTGGGACAAATACATCAGAACGCTTCACTCCTATTCTAACGTCTCTGCACTGGTTACCAGTTAAGAAAAGAATGAATTTTAAAATCCTGCTTCTTGTATTAGAAGCTCTAATGGCCTTGCACAGCAATATACAGCAGACATGCTAATCCCTTACATACCAGTCAGACCAATACGGTCTCTAGATCATGGCAACCTGGTTACACCACGTATGCATTCTATATCCAGAGAAGCTGCTTTTAGTATTTATGCACCAAAAAAACTGGAAGGCTCTGCCTTTAGACCTGATGGAAGCAGCCAAAAGAAATCTATGGTTAGGTTGTCTTATTGCTTTCATTATATCCTCCTCTCTTTTAGTGTTTTACTTTTGTTTGCTTTTTTAGACTCGAGCTTGTAATTATATTTTTGCTGCATTTATTACTTTTACTTTTGTTTTATGTGTGTGTGTTAATGTGTGTATGTTTGTGCGTATGGGTTTTGTGTCTATTTGTGTGTACATGTTTAATCTTTATTACGTATATACATTATAAAGCACATTGCATTGCTGTGCAAGAAATGAACTCTATAACGGAAGTTTGACTTTTGCATCGGCGTAGCTCTCGCTACAGTTTAAAAGCTTTACCCGTTTAGCACGTTGAGCAGCAAGAAGTGTCTACAAAGATGAAGCCAATCGGTTTCACACCTGAGCTTTCTGCTCAGCTTCTCTATAACTATTCAGGAAAAGTAACGTCTGCAGCTTTGGCACATCTCCAGTTGGACGCTGATGCTCGAATATCTATTAGACCAGATAGAGACTGCTAATAATGTGGACATGTAAAAGTGAAGGGGTATTCCCCTTCAACCACAGCTGCAGAATGTGCCTTCCCTGGTGTATCTGATTCTGTGTCAACTATGGAATTTAATGAATCCAGGGCAATAAAATCCCAATACTACTGCCTCTAATCTTTAATTTGATGCAGGACTTTTGTTGCGACTGCATTTCTACAATCACACTCTAATTTCCCCCTGAAGCTAAATTTGCCCAGTCTCATGACACACAGGCAACAATGATTAACTGTGAGCAATTATGACTTGAATAGGGGCTTCCTCGCCTTCAGTCTTCGCCCCAAAGACGACAGAGTAGCTATTAATACAAAAACATGTCACTGTCTTTGTTTCACCCATCACTTTCAGTGGATTTCTCTATTCTGGATGGAGCAGGCAGCTTTACTGTCTGTCTGAGGTCCGACACACATCTGAGCTGCAAAGACAGCTGGGGTGGGTGGGGGGGTGTTGTTGAACAAAACACAGCTCATCAAACACGAGTATTCAGAACTGGCAGCTCTGACTGATAAACGCTACAGCATCTTACTCCAACACCAACATTTGTCATTATCTTCTCACTTTGTTCTTCTGAAAGGCCCAGATCGTTTCTTTCCCAAATGCTCGACTCTGTCAGATTAACTGGATTCTGTGAGCGTCAGACATCAACACAACAGAGAAGAGAACCTTTTCCTCATTAGACTGCTTAAACAATGGAATCAAAGAAACAAGCAACCAAATGAATGTTGTCCTGAGGATACATTTATGTAGGAAATCGACTTACTGTAATACGTTCTAAAATATGTTTTAAGTTACTGACTTGCATGGGAAGTTTGAACTATATACAGGTGTGTGTTCCTGCAGAGGGAGTTTTATCTGTTGCTAGGAAGACAAGAGAATGCTATCAGCTTGGTGTTTGGTTACATCATCATCCATGTAAACACCTTGTAGATGGGAGTGCATGGTAAACAAGGACAGTGGAGAAACATTTACCCAACAGGTACAGTAGGCTAGAAATGTCTCCGACATGATCTGTGTTCAATAACTGTTGGCTGCAACTCAAAATGAGCATAGTTGCTAACTCTGCGTTGACTCCAGCTGTGTGTGAATATGGCCACAACGTTTTCACGCTCTCCAGCACTCAAACATACTCATGTCTATGGTTGGTTGGCCCTCAACAGGAGATATCTGTGTCCAGTGTGCTGAAACACCTTCTCCCAAAGTGGGTGGACTGTATGACTATACTCGTCAAAGCTCCACCCACTATAAAGCTGACCAATCAAAAGCTAGCCTAGCTAGTGTTGTTGGTTCCCACATAAGAGAGCAAATATCTTGTGTTTAAATTAGCATTAGCCTCGCAGCACATAAACCTCCCCTGAGTCGAATCCATCCATCCATCCATCCATCCATCCATCCATCCATCCATCCATCCAATCAATTTAATCTGCTTACCGGGAGTCGGGTCACGGGGGCAGTAGCCTAAGGTGAGAGGCCCAGACTTCCCTCTCCCCAGCCACTTGGACCAGCTCCTCCGGGGGAATCCCAAGGTGTTCCCTGGCCAGGTGAGAGACATAGTCCCTCCACCGTGTCCTGGGTCTACCTTTAGATTTCCTCCCGGTTGGACGTGTCCGGAAAACCTCACCAGGGAGGCGTCCAGGAGGCATCCTGACCAGAAGCCCGAGCCACCTCAATTGGCTCATCGCGATGTGGAGGAGCAGCGGGTCTACTACAAGCCTTTCCCAAATGACAGAGCTTCTCACCCACTCTCTAAGGGAGAGCCCAGCCAATCTTCGGAGAAAACTCATTACGGCCACTTGTATCCGCAATCTCGTTCTTTCGGTCACTACCCAAAGCTCAGGACCAAGCTCTGATACCAGTCATACAGGGACCTAACAGCCCGTATCAGAGGGCCTGGTACCCCATACTCCCGGATTACCCCCCACAGGGCTCCCCGAGGGACGCGGTCAAACGCCTTCTCCAAATCCACAAAACACATGTAGACTGGTTGGGCAAATTCCCACGCACCCTCCAGAATCCCCCTAAAGGTTGGCTTATGCTTGACACGTCCGCGAGGTCCACACGGCTCCGTGCGGAGAAATTGCGTCATTTTAACAACCACGCCCATCCACCGTGCCTCCGCACGGCCCAAAATTTCCGCAACGCACACCTAGGAAAATTTCTAACCACGCAGACAGTTGGACGCGGAAAAACATGGCGGAACGGCAAGATCTAGTATGGCAGAGGTTCGTAAATACAGACATTTGTATGATTCAGCTCTCAAAGATCACTGTGATCAACATGTTGTTAATAATTCTTGGGAGAGAAATAGCTGGAATGCCATTTTGTAAACAGTAATTTCTACTTCTACTATGGTGTAGTGTTGGATGCATGCCATAGAGCTCCATGTTGCCCCCTACAGTTTGGGAGAATATTGGCTCACCGCAGAGACAAGCCGCATGAACCATAAACGCTGCGAGTTGTGAAGCGCGTTCCAGCCGCGAGCCGCATCACCAAGCGGAAAGTTAAAGTCCCCCAGCAGAACGAGGGAGTCACCAGAAGGGGCACTTTCCTGCCTAAGGTATCCTGGTGCCGTCAAGCATAAACCAAGCCAAAGGGTATAGAGCTGGTCCAGTATTCCTCGGCTAGGACGAAAACCACAATGCTCCCCCTGAATCTGAGGTTCAATAATCCGACAGACCCTCCTCTCCAGAACCCCTGAATAGAACTTACCAGGAAGGCTCAGGAGTGTGATCCCTCTGTAGTTGGAACACACCCTGCGGTTCCCCTTTTTAAATAAGGGGACCACCACCCCGGTCTGCCAGTCCAGTGGGACTGCCCCCAAAGTCCATGCGGTATTGCAGAGCCACGTCAGCCAACACAGCCCCACAACATCCAGAGCCGTAAAGAACTCCGGGCGGATCTCATCCACCCCTGGAGCCTTTCCACAGTGACCTTAGAACCAGAGATTTGAGAGGCCAACCCAAAGTCCCCAGACTCTGCTTCCTGACTGGAAGACGTGTCAGTGGGATTGAGGAGGTCTTCGAAGTTTTCTGCCCACCGATCCACAACGTCCTGAGTAGAGGTCAGCAGCAGACCGTCCCCACTATAGATAGTGTTGGTAGCGCACCCCCCCCCCCGAGGCGCCGGATGGTAGACCAGAATCTCCTTGAAGCCGCACGGAAATCTTGCTCCATGGTCTCACCGAACTCCTCCCAAGCCCGAGTTTTTGCCTTGGCGACCACCCGAGCTGCGTTCCGCTTGGACTGCCGGTACCCGTCTGCTGCCTCTGGAGTCCAACAGGCCAAAAAGACCTGATAGGACTCTTTCTTCAGCTTGACAGCATCCCTAACCGCCAGTGTCCACCAGCAGGTTCAGGGGTTGCCACTACGACAGGCACCGACGATCCTGCGACCACAGCTCCGGTCGGCTGTCTCAACAATGGAGGCACGGAACAGGGTCCATTCAGACTCAATGCCCCCCGTCTCCCCCGGAACATTTTGGAAGTTCTGTCGGAGGTGGGAAATGAAGCTCCTTCTGATAGGAGACTCTGCCAGACGTTCCCAGCAGACCCTCGCGATACGTTTGGGCCCGCCTTGTCTGACCGGCATCCTCCCGCACCATTCGAGCCAACTCACCACCAGGTAGTGGTCAGTTGACAGCTCCACCCCTCTCTTCACCTGAGTGTCCAAGACATGCGGCCGCAGGTCAGATGAACAAAGTCGATCATCGAGCTGCGGCCTAAGGTATCCTGGTGCCAAGAGCACATATGGACACCTTTATGTCTGAACATGTTGTTCATTATGGACGATCCATGACTGGCACAGAAGTCCAATAACAAAACACCACTCTAATTCAGATCAGGGGGGCCGTTCCTCCAAACCACATCTCTCCAGGTCTCACTGTCGTTGCCCACGTGAGCGTTAAAGTCCCCCAGCAGAACGAGGGAGTCACCAGAAGGGGCACTTTCCTGCACCCCCTCCAAGGTCTCCAAAAAGGGTGGGTAGTCTGAACTGTTGTTTGGTGCATAAGCACAGACCACAGTCAGAGCCCGTTCCCCCACACGTAGGCGGAGGGAGGCTACCCTCCCATTCACTGTGGTAAACCCCAACGTACAGGCACCAAGATAGGGGGCAACTAGTATGCCCATTCCTGCTCGGCGCTTCTCAGTGGGAGCAACTCCCGAGTGGTAGAAAGTCCAACCCCTCTCAAGGAAACTGGTTCCAGAGCCAGAGCCATGCGTTGAGGTGAGTCTGATTATATCTAGTCGGAACGTCTCAACCTCACACACCAACTCAGGCTCCTTCCCCACCAGAGAGGTGACATTCCATGTGCCAAGAGCCAGCTTCTGTAGCCAAGGATCAGACCGCCAAGGTCCCCGCCCTCGACTACCACCCGTCACACACTGCACCCGACCCCGTTGGCCCCTCCACGAGTGGTGAGCCCATGGGAAGGGGGACCCACGTTTTCTCTTCGGGCTGTGCCCGGCCGGGCTCCTGGGTGAAAACCCGGCCACCAGGCGCTCGCCAATGTGTCCCACCTCCAGGCCTGGCTCCAGAGAGGGGGCCCGGTGACCCACGTCCGGGCGAGGGAACACGGTTTCCATTTATATAATTCATCATAAGAGGTCTTCGGGCTGCTCTTTGTCTGATCCCTCACCTAGGACCTGTTTGCCATGGATGACCCTACCAGAGGCAGAAAGCCTCAGACAACCTAGGTCCTAGGATCATTGAGACACTCAAACCCACTCCACCACAGTAAGGTGGCAGCCCAGGGAGAGTCGAAGCGT
Source organism: Nothobranchius kuhntae (assembly GCA_006942095.1). Lineage (NCBI taxonomy): Eukaryota > Metazoa > Chordata > Actinopteri > Cyprinodontiformes > Nothobranchiidae > Nothobranchius > Nothobranchius kuhntae. The sequence goes on from SSNQ01034747.1 coordinate 697,052, forward strand.
TGTAGATATTTATGTTAGTAGCTTTCACACTGGTGAGTAATAAAAGTTCATCTGGCGATGAGTGATGATGTTCCAGCACTCGTCCATAAAAGCACAAATACCACGTTCTGCTTTTATTCACTAGAACAATAATATTGAGCCCCTCCTGGGATGTACTACTTTCACAAAGAGCTTCACTTATCTGTTTATGGAAAATGATCAGCTGTTTTTGTTTCCTTTGTCTTTAGATCTGGTCTTTGTGGTCCGGAACAGACCCTCTGTGCTGGTTTACTCGCACAGAAATGGTTGTGATCGGAACAGTGTTGCTGATGTTCTGCACTCTGCATGAGTTCAGAAGCCTGACCTGGAGCGTTGCCGAGTTGCTTCAGTGAATAAAAACAGAGATTTCTCTACATAGTTTTCACTTCAAGGGCAGAGTTTACTTGATAAAACAGGAAGAGGAAGGTAGAGCTAGCATGAGATGTTTTACATATTTTATTGTCTGGATTTTTATGCCTCAAACCCATAAATCAGGGTTTCCTCTAACGTAAAGCGTTTTTCAGAACTGCAGAAACCAGTGAAAGGGTTTCTAACAGCCTTGATTTCAAAACAGACTCCTGGTGAATTATTTCACCTCTTTTCAGAATTATTTTGAGTGGAGACTTTTTCTCCGAGTCTGCTTACAGACGCATGAAAACATCAAAACATCAAAACACTTCAGCGTTTGTATGAAAGCGGTTAAAGTCAGGGACATTAGTCGCTCATCCATCACGCTTCAGTGTTTATGAAAAATTCATGTCAACTCTGAACCTTGGCGTTAAACCGTTTTCAGACAAAACAGTAAAGATCAGGGTAGCGAAGGCTAGGTCAGACTATGAAATACTAAACAGACTCCTGATAGGATGAGCAGGAATTACAGCATCATCCTGCTGAACGGGACTCAGGACTGGAGTGTTTTTGAACTAATGTAGGCCTCTTACCTGGGCCTGTTTCCATAGTAACCAGACCTGAGATCCCTGTTTTACACACACGCACGCACACACGCACACACGCACACACACACACACATATATATATATGCATGCACACACACACACACACACACACACACACACACACACACACACACACACACACAGATCTCTCTGCGTCTGCAGCTCTCTAAAGTGCAGTGCTCCCTCGGGGGTCCCTCCATGTCATTACTTCAGTCCTGGATTCAAAATGTCATTAAAGTCGTTGCTTTAGTCTGAACTCTTTTCAATTAGACCCACTCACCCTGGGACTCTGCTCCTTTCTTTCTTCTCCTCTTTTATTTTGAGCCACAGACAGAGAGAAGGTGACTTTGATGCTATCGGAATGACACCGGTTATTCGTCAGGATACTTTGGTTGGTTTCCTCACTTTCCCCGTGATTTTTCTGTTTTCTCATCTTCTTCTAACTCTTTTTGTCTTTGATGTTTGGTTCATCATCCCTACCTTCAGTGTTTCCTAAATGTGTCTGATTTCAACCCGACCTGAAGAGAACAGATCATGAGTTCTTACACAAATCTGTACTAATCAAATTATTGGTGATATTATTAATAATTTATTGTTATTTGTTCAGATGCACTATTGGTAGTAACAGGAGTGAATTTGATGGCATGTTCAGGCTACTCAGAAGGAGAAACTAACAGAGGATAATTATTTTATTGTTTTTCTCTGAATTTAATCTCAAAAAGTCTAAAAACTACACTGAGAACAATGATTAAAGTCAACTGAAATAGACAAGAAAACGTTTGATAAGTCAGGCCTTAAAGTTAAAGTCAAAATGTAGAAAACAAAGTTGTGAGCAAAGATACCCATAATGCTCTGGGGAAATTAACTACAGCTAATATTTTCCATCTGAGGGAATTGAAACATGGAAAACTAAAGGATCGCAGCTTGGAGCGGGACTGCATTAATACAACACTTAAGAGTTTTCAATGGTGACTTTTTATTGACCATCAACAAAAAGCAAAAGGAGAAGATTTTGTTCTATTTTCATGTGATTTGTGGCCGCATGTCTTGGACACTCGGGTGAAGAGAGGGGCAGAGCTGTCAACTGACACTATCTGGTGGTGAGTTGGCTGTGATGGTGGGGCAGGCTGTGGGTCAGACCTGGCAGGCCCAAACGTATTGTGAGGATCTGCTGGGAACGTCTGGCAGAGTCTCTTGTTGTCACACCCTGTCTGGTCTCCCCATTCTGTTCAGTCATGTGTTTTTGTTAATTGCTCCCACCTGCCTCTCGTTTTCCAATCACCAAAGCTCCCAGCTCTCATGTATTTAAACCCCTTCAGTTCTGTGTCCCTTGTTGGCTCATTGTTTCATTGTCCTGCGTGTCCATCATTAAATTCTTGTTTTAAATGTTCCTGTCTGCCTCCCTGCCTGCTTCTTCCCCTGCACTTGGATCCTCACCTCCGCTCGCCTCGCCCACACGCGTGACAGAATGAGCCAACCAGCTAAAGGATCCAGCGGGGAGATTCTCCCCTGGGAGAGCTTGCTCCAATTCCTTACCTCCAATCACCGGCCGGCTTCTCCTCCTCCAGCGTCACCTCGCCGCAGACGTCGCCGCCGAACTTCAGCCTCAGCGATCCTCTCCACCCTCCCGGAGCCGGATGGAGACTTGGACGGGGAGGCGCAGATGGACCGCTCCTGCTATGTGGGCACCAGACTGGCTGTGTGCTCCCCCGGAGTTGGCCCACGGCGTTGGGAAGGATGCAGGGCTCCACCGTCACCCCTTGTCCCAGGACGGAGCCGCGAGCTTGCCGCTGCCCCGGCTCGGCGCGCCAGCTTGGACCCGTCCCCAGTCAGACCAGCAGTCCCGTCTCCGGTCCAATCAGCGCCTCCGACATCTGCAGGTGGAGGAACCACGCCTACAGCCCAGCTGACAGAGCTCGCCAGTCTCCAGGCAGAGCTTGGCCGGATCGGTCAGCTCGTCAGCCTCCAGGAGTTCCAGCTGGACACCCTATCCCCCCCGAATCACCAGGAGAAGGTTTCGGTCCAGTCAGCAGCTCCCTCATCTCAGGGCCAAAGGATCAAGCCCGCAGTCCACCCAGCAGAGCTCGCCGGTCTCCGAGCTGAGCTGGCCCAACTCCATCAGAGCCTCAGTCTCCAGGAGCTCCAGCTGGACAATCTATCCTCCCTGCTCTCCCGGTTTCCGGCACCACCAGTTCAGTCTGCTCCAGTCCCAGTGGGGACCCAAGAGGCTCTTCCCCCGGGCCGGCCAGTCCAGAAGTCGGCAGCCCCTTCTGCAGCGGCTCCACCTCCACTCCAGAAGTCGGCGGTACCGGTCCAGAAGTCGACGGTTCCGGTCCAGAAGTCGAAGATTCCGGTCCAGAAGTCGAAGGTTCCGGTCCAGAAGTCGGCAGTTCCGGTCCAGAAGTCGGCAGTTCCGGTCCAGAAGTCGGTGGTCCAGGTCCAGAAGTCGGCAGTCCAGAAGCCGGTGCCTCCGGACCAGAAGCCGACAGTCCAGGTCCAGAAGTTGGCGGTCCAGGCCCAGAAGTCGGCGGTCCAGAAGCCGGCGCCTCCGGACCAGAAGCCGACAGAAGTTGACGCTCCGTCCAGTCCAGAGGTCGACGCTCCTTCCAGTCCAGAGGTCGACGCTTCTTCCAGTCCAGAAGTCGACGCCTCCCCGTGTCCAGAAGTAGACGCCTCCTCGTGTCCAGAAGTCGATGCCTCCTCGTGTTCAGAAGTCGACGCCTCCACTCCAGTCCTGTGGTCGACGCCCCTTCCGGTCCTGTGGTTGACGCCCCTTCCAGTCCTGTGGTAAACGCCCCTTCTGGTCCTGTGGTCGACGCCCCTTCTGGTCCTGTGGTAAACGCCCCTTCCGGTCCTGTGGTACACGCCCCTTCCGGTCCTGTGGTCAACGCCCCCTTCCGGTCCTGTGGTCGACGCCCCCTTCCGGTCCTGTGGTCGACGCCCCCTTCCGGCCCTGAAGTCGACGTCCTCTCCGGCCCTGAAGTCGACGTCCCCTCCGGCCCTGAAGTTGACGTCCCCTCCTGCCCAGAGGTCGACGTCCCCTCCAGTCCAACGTCTCCCCCTCCAGTCCAGAAGCCAATGTCTCCCCCTCCAGTCCAGTGGTTGACGTCTCCCCCTCCAGTCCAGTGGTCGACGTCTCCTCCTCCACTCCAGTGGTCGACGTCTCCTCCTCCACTCCAGTGGTCGACGTCTCCTCCTCCACCCTAGTGGTTGACACCGTCTCCTCCTCCACTCCAGTGGTTGACACCGTCTCCTCCTCTACTCCAGTGGTTGATGCCGTCTCCAGTCCAGTGGTCGACGGCGTCCCCAGTCCAGCAGCCCACGCCTCCAGTCCAGCAGCCGACGCCTCCAGTCCAGCGGCCGACGCCTCAGGCCAGCGGCCGACGCCGATGCCTCCAGTCCAGCGGCCGACGCCGTCGCCTCCAGTCCAGAGGCCGTCGCCGCCGCCTCCAGCCCAGAGGTCGTCGCCGCCGCCTCCCTTCCAGAAGTCAAGGACGTCTCCTCCGGCATCTCTGCCTCCGGTCACCGCCAGACCTGCCCTCACCAGGCGCGGGCCCCCAAGAGCCCGTCGGCGTCTCCTCCTCTGCCACAGACGCAGGCCCCCAAGAGCCCGTCATCGCCTCCTCCTCTGCCACAGACGCAGGCCCCCAAGAGCCCGTCATCGCCTCCTCCTCTGCCACAGACGCAGGCCCCCGGACTCTACTGGTCCCTGCCTCCTCTCCATCGGTCCCTCTGCCCCTCTCAAGCCTCCCTCCGGGTCCCCCTCCTCCTTGTACTTGTGGTACTCCACAAGTAAGCCTGGAGTACGAAGAAGATTTGTCATGCACATTTACAAAATGAAATTTATCACATAGGATTTAAACCAGCCTAGCATTGTTCCTTTGATCCCTACAACATGTTCAAGCCTTTCTAAAAGAACTGTAGTGTTATTGATTGGCTACTTATTTGTTTATGTTTATGTTTACACAACATGCCCTATAGGGTATAAAAAATTGTACGTCGCTTTGGATAAAAGCGTCTGCGAAATGAATAAACATAAACATAAACTTATTTATTAAATGATCAGTAAGATGTGATGTTCCAAATAATTATGAAAAATCAATCTGATTGGCCTTTGAATGTTTAGTCAGAATACTTTGTCTTTGACTGTTTCAGGGAACGCATACTTCACATTAATCCAGCAGCATCCAACTACGGAGTTGCAGACCGTCCTCTCCCCAGCCACCTCCACCAGCTTTTGAGGGTGGTCTCAAAATGCTTGTTCACCCAATTGGCCTTATCAAGTGAACAGCGAAGAAAGGCTAGACCAGGAAGTGATTCCTGTATTTATCACATGTTGTTTACAAGTTTGATGAATCAGAATTTGTCACATTTAAAAGGGCGTTATCAAAGTCCTCAGAAAGTCACTCCTGCACTCTGATACTCAGAGAGGTTAACTCTAAGTGTGAGTGAAAATGTTCTTACACATTTATGTGAAGTGCATGTTAAAACATTAATTCAACAATTACTATGAGGTGTGAAGATACTGAGATTAAATTATTACATCAACAAACACTGATCTGGTGTAGTTTAATAACTAAAATGAAGCATTGCAGGAAAAATATTCATTTTAACACATCATTGATTAATGCACAGATTATTCAAACACTTTGAATAACATCTTGTTCCTTCACAGAATATGATTGTATGGAGTTTCTGAGTAATTTATGTCAGCAAGGGAAGATAAACTTTATTCAGAGAGAAAAAGTCAGGTTTTCTGCATGATTTTTGTTCCAGCCAAAATAAGGGAGCTAGGCTTATAATGGATCCTTTATCTGAAGCAAGGTTGTTGTGCAGTGCTTTTCTTGTTTGGAGGCCAGACAGTTGGGATGTTTGTGTCTGCAAATTAAAAAGTTAATTTCTGTTCATGCTGATGAAAAACTTGGCCTTTGGTACGTTACAGAACATTGTGATCAACTGTGTCAAAGGCAGCACTGAGATCTAACAAAACTAGAACAGACACAAGATTCTTATCTGAGGCCATGAGAATATCATTTGTAACTCTCACTAATGCAGTTTCAGTGCTGTGATACTCTCTAAAACCAGACTGAAATTCCTCAAACAGAGTGTTAGTGTTTAATGCTCACATACTTGGATGGCCACTATTTTCTCCAGGACTTTGGATAAAAATGGAAGGTTAGATATTGGTCTATAATTCATTGGGTCATCTGGATCCAGAGAAGGCTTCTTAAGTGAGGGTATGATTACAGCAACCTTAACATCATGTGGTACTTATCCATTTACTGAGGATAGATTGATTATATCTAGAATGGGGTAAGTAACCAATGGAAATGCATATTTAAATACTTTGGTTGGGATTGGATCTAAAATGCAAGTTGAAGGTTTAGATCAGGGGTTGGCAACCCGCGGCTCTGGAGCTGCATGCGGCTAAACCAGGGGTGTCAAACTCATTTTAGCTCAGGAGCCACATTGAGGGAAATCTAGTCCCAAGTGGGCCGGACCGGTAAATTAAAAAAATAAATAAATAAAATAAACCACTTCAGATTGTTTTCTTTGTTTTAATACAATCAATATAAAACAAGGCTGGAGCTTGAGGACAGTGTAGTACAAGTACACCTGAAGTGTACTTGAAAATTTGAAAAAATCAATCAATAAAAAAAAACATTCCTTAGTGATTCAAAGAGCTTACAGATCACATGGCTAGATCAGTTTCATGCAGCACTTAAAGTATATTTGACTCATTTTACTTTACATCTTTTAGCTTTCACCAGCAGATCAATATCAGAAGTCACATCCTGAGTGGCGGCCGACTTCAGGATGTGATTCAAGTTCTTGTGTGGGCCTTGAGCGCAGCTTTGTTTTATTTATACTCATCACAGAGAAAACTTGCTCACAAAGATAAGTTTATTTTCACTCTACATTGTAAAGTATGAAAATAAAGTTTACACAACCATCTCGCGGGCCAGATTTAACCCGCTTGCGGGCCAGATTCGGCCCGCGAGCCGCATATTTGACACCCCTGGGCTAAACGATCTGCCTGATCTGCCTGCCATCCTATTTTTAGATATTCTGGGAACCACCAGTAAAGCTGCAGTCTGAGAGCGAAGTGCTCGGTTAGGAACATATTGAGCAATCAGATCGCTGATGTATGATGGAGCTTGATTATTAAGAATTTTATATGTGAGAATGAGGATCTTAAAATCTATTCTGAATTTAACAGGTAGCCAATGTAGAGAAGCTAAGACAGGAGAGATATGATCTCTCTTTTTAATTCTTATCAGAACTCTTGCTGCAGCATTTTGGACAAGCTGAAGTATTTTAACTACATTCTGTGGACTTCTTGAGAGTAATGAATTACAGTAATCCAGTCTTGATGTAATAAATACATGAACTAGTTTTTAGCATCACTCCTGGAAAGGATGCTTCTAATCTTAGCAATATTCTGAAGGTGGAAGAAGGAAATCCTACAAACCTGTTTAACGTGGGATTTGAATGACATGTCCTGGTCAAAGATAATATCAAGGCTCCTTACTTTGTTCTCGGAGATTAATGCAATGCCATTTAGGTCAGGTGATTGACTAAGCAATTTCCTTTTCTGAATTTCGGGTTCAAAGATGAGAACTCCAGTCTTGTCTTGATTTAAAAGAAGAAGGTTTAAAGTTATCCAATTGTTTATGTCTTCAAGACAAGCCTGTAATCTACCTAACCAATCAGGTTCATCAGGGTTAATGGAATATAACTCAGGACTGTCAGCATAACAGTGGAAGTTTATCCCATAATGTCTAATGATTTTACCAATTGGAAGCATATATATAGTAAAAAAGAAACTGGCCCAAGCACTTAACCTGAATATGTTCAAAAGAACTGTAACTAATAATTGGTAAGGGATTGATTAATAGGTCTGGATGAAAAATGGTTGCTACTCCTCCTCCTCGCCCTGTACTTGGAGCAATATGATTTAAATAATAAGGAGTCGACTCGTTTAAACTAACATAGTCCTCTTGCTGCAATCAGGATTCTGTGAGAGAGAGCAAAGATCTGATTATCACAAATCAAGTCATTAACTAACAAAGTCTTAGAAAAATTTATCTAATGTTCAACAACCCACATTTAATTTTTCTAGTTTTCTGCTCAGTTGAATTTGTTCTAATATTTATGAGATTTCCATGATTTGCTTTATTAAGCCTGATATTTAATCTGTGTGGTTTTGGCCGTGGGCAGGACACTGTCTCTATGGGGTAGTGGGTGGGTAACAGTACAGAAGCTGCAGAGGGGTGGGTTAAACTACGACTCTGCTTCCTGGTCTGGACCCTGGGTTGTCATGGGGGACTAATAAAACTGGCCATGTTCCTAGAAAGAAGAGCTGCTCCATCCAAAGAGGGATGGATGCCGTCTCTTCGCATCAGACCAGGTTTTCCCAAAAAAGTTTTCCAATTATCAATGTAGCCCACGTTGTTTTCAGGACACCACCTAGACAGCCAGCGGGTGAAGGACAGCATGCGGCTAAACATGTTGTCACTGGTCCGATCAGGCAGGGGGCCAGAGAAAATTACGGAGTCCGACATTGTTTTAGAAAACGTACACACCTCCGAATGGAATAATCGGAATACTAGTTTTAATGTTGATACTTTTTAAAAATCCCAGGTGTGGGAGGAGCTCAGTGAGACCATGGAACAAGACTTCTGTACGGGTGCAACGAGATTCTGGTCCACCAGCCGGCGCTTCAGGAGGGGAAAGCAGTGCACATTACTGTTTACAGTGGTGATGGTGTGCTGTTGACCTCTATTCGGAATGATGTGGATCGGTGGGCAGAGAACTTCAAAGACCTCCTGAAATCCCACCAACATGTCTTCCAGTGAGGAAACAAATCTGAGGACTTTGGGTTGAGCTCTCCAATCTCTGGTTGTGAGGTCACTAAGGTTGTCAAAAAGGTCCTCGGTGGCAAGGCCACTGGGGTGGATGAGATCCACCCAGAGTTCCTTAAAGCTCTGGATGTCATAGGACCGTGTGGGCTGACATGACTGCAATATAACATGAACATCAGTGGCAGTTCCACTGGATTGGCAGATCGGAGGGGTGGTCCCTCTATTTAAAAAGGGGGACCACAGGATGTGTTCCAACTTCAGGGGGACCATACTCCTCTGCCTTCCTAGTGAAGTCTATTCCAGGGTACTGCAGGAGGGTCCATCGGATTGTTAAGCCACAGATTCAGGAGAAAAAATGTGTTTTTTGTCCTGGCTGTGGAACGCTGGACCAGCTCTATACCCTTAGGGGGGTCCGGTAGGGTGCGTGGCAGTTTGCCCAATCAATCTACATGTGTTTTGTGGATTTGGAGAAAGCGTTTGACTGCGTCCCTCAGAAAGCCTTTAAGGGGTTCTTTTGGAATATGGGGTACCAGGCCTTCTGATGCGGGCTGTTAGGTCCCTGTATGACTGGTGTAAGAGCTTGGTCCACAATGTCAGCAGTAAGTCGGGCTTGTTCCCAGTGACTGTTGGACTCTACCAAGGCTGCCCTTTGTCACCGATTCTGTTCATGACTTTTTTGAACAGGATTTCTAGGCACAGCCAAGGTGTTGAGGAGATCTGCATTGGTGGCCTGAAGATCGGGCCTCTACGTTTTGCAGATGATGTGGTCCTGTTGGCTTCATCAGAACGTGATCTTCAGCTTTCGCTGGAGCGGTTCGCAGCCAAGTGTGAAGCAGCTGGGATGAGAATCAGCTCCTCTAAATCTGAGAGCATATTCTTGAGTCAGCAAAGGGTAGAATGCCTTCTCTGAGGTCCTGTCCCAAGCGGAGGAGTTTAAGCATCTCAGGATCGTGTTCACGAGTGAGGGAAACATGCCTCCGTGAACTGACTTCAGACAAGTGGATGGATGCAGTTGTAACACTACAACTGGTTTCAGTGGTTCTTTAGTCATAAACTTGAGCCTCTCATTGGACAGCACTCTGTAGCCTCTGCTGACCAGAAACTGCACTTATACGTTTGGGTAGAAACACTAGTGGGAGGTCTCTGTCTGCTGTTTACTAGCATTAGTGGCTCAGGAGGTAGAGCGGGTTGTCCAGTAATCAGAGGGTTGCAGGTTTGATCCCATCTCTGACCAGATATTGCTGCTGTTGTGTCCTTAGGCAAGACAATGACTGATGGTGTTGTGAAGCGCCTTGGGGGGCTGTAGAACCCAAAGAAGGCACTATACAAATACAGGCCACAAGCCATATTTTTGTTCAACATTTGTTATTATTATTATTATTATTATTATTATTATTTAATCAGTTGATTGATCAATCAGCCTGATGTTAGAACTAGCTACAGCAGGCTGCTGCTGGATTGTTTAGGGCAGTTGTAGTTCTACTTGAACCAGTAGGGTGGAGGAGGAGGAAACCTATTCAGACTCTGGGTTCTGCCCGGACCCATTTAGATGAAACACAAAAGATCAATCAAATGAATGAATGAATGAATGAATGAATATTACTGCTGTATATGCACAATAAGCTCCAGTCATCACAGTGGAGGTAGGAATAGACTCATGCTGGTGCTCATTCATGCTCGTCCCAGATTCCCTGTAAGCATGAACAACAACATCTAATTCATTATCGGACCTTCATGACAGAAGGTGAGTTTCCATATTTATTTGCTGATAAAACATCTTGCGAAGAAACAGATATTTGCTCACCTGAATGTTTCTAGACCTTTAGAAACTCCCTTAAGATGGGCGTGGTAATGACATCAGCAAAGAGAGGGGTCCAACAGCACAATGAGGACGTTAGGCGACGGAAGGATGGGAGGGAGAAACAAATCACAGCAATTAGAGTGAAAATCACGAGGGAAGAGAAGAGAAGAGAAGGAGCAAAGGGAAGAAGAAAGATTAGCTTGACTGACTGACTGGAGGAATGAGAGATGCACCGAAGAGATGTTAGAGAAGAAAGAAAAATGAGGGCCGAAGACAAAAGTCAGGCTGAAAAATGATAACCATGTATGCTTTGCCTCCCTGTTCCTCAGCGTGATCTCTTTATCCTCCCGCCTTCTTGACCCCACCAACATGGCTGAAGACCTGCTCTCAGTCTCACATAGATCTCAGGATGAATGCAGCTTACCCAGACCCCGCTGAGATCACAGCCTCATCTCACCAGCTCCACAGCTGCTGATCCTCAGAATGTAGACAGCGATGATGGAAAAATAAAACAATGAACAACCATCTCACCCCGTTTAACATGAAAGCATGGCTGCAGCTCCCAAGCACTCCTCCATGGGGTAAGCTGGATGCCAATGTGACTCTCCCTCTCTCTGGCTCACCTGTATTAGTTGTTCCTGCTGTGCTTGGGACAGGTGTTCACCTTTAGAGTGGGCAGAAACCCAAATAAGTACAGAACTCTGTGAAAACGGTGTGTCTTTGTGCCACTAAGGATGGCTGTGAGTTGGACACAGAAGAAACAGATGGATGACGGTTTAGGACTGATATGCTAACAGCTAGTCTGAACACAGCTTCAATCTCCTGCATTCCCAGAAGCACTGAAATACTAAAAAATTCCCATCCCACCCTCCATGGGTGGTCTCATTCTTCCAACCTCAGGTCCTCTACCAGGGCCCTGGGAATTTTAGGGTTCTGCAGTATCTTAGCTGTTCCTGGAGCTGCTCTGAGATGTCTGATGTCTTTCCTGGGATCTGCTTTAGACACTCCTCCAGTCTGGGGGCCACTGCCCCGAGTGCCCCGATGACCACGGGCACCACCGATGTCTTCATGCTCCAGGCTTTCTCAAGTTCTTCTCCGAGGCCCTGGTACTTCTCTAGTTTCTCATGTTCCTTTTTCCTGATGTTGCTGTCCTCTGTTGTTTGTCCACCCCCACAATGTCCAGCTGGTTCTTCATCACCATTTAAGTGGTCTGGAAGTCCCACAGGAGCTTGGCTCTCTCGTTTTCGACCACCTTAGGTAAAAAGAACAGAAGCACTCAGATTCCCAGAAATGACCTCCACTAATTACAGAAAATGGTGGAAAGAACACAACTTTTACTCAAGTACCCTCGTGTTTGTTTTTCATGAGACAACTTAAGCAAATCGGTCATTTCTGCTCCTGCAGTGATTTTAGTGACGGAGCCTCTTCATAGGAAGCTTCCCGTACAGAAGACGAGGGTTTGGAACACGAGTGTTTTACTTCTCATGATGCTGCCAGCTGTATCTGTGGGAATTTGAAGTGTCTTGTCTTTTCTTTCTCTAATTGGCCAATTTCTTTTGCTGCAGCCGTTTTATCCCCCCTTCATCTGCTTCACTCACAAATGCTGCCTATGCAGCTGTTCAAGCTTCCACTATCACAACCCAAGCAAATTCAGAGCTGCTGAAGATTTCCCAAAGGCCTAAATTCTCTAGTTTGGTCCTGAACTTGGTGTTCCTTGTTCCAAATGTGAGGGTCCAGAACCTTCTTTCACACTGTGCTGTGCATTGGTTTGAAGCTGTACCACACAGCCCCTAGTGCAGACTCAGTTTGTTCTGACAGAGTGAGTTGGGGAGGTCAGAGGTGGACATGTCCTACCTGACAGCAGGTTTTTGTTGAGTATTTTTTTCCCTCTGTTTTTAATTAAAACATTTATTTTTGAAGATTAAAGAGGCTCTAAATAACTTTTATTCTGAGAGAGAAAACAAGACATTTCTGAAGGAATCTTTTTGGATTTTTCTTTTTTTGGACCAATGACCAGACTCGTTCTTTTCATGTGTTTCCTGTTTTCGGGTCCAGAGGTCCACATGGGCTTTTGCATCTAAACTGGAAAAGTAGAGCTTTGTCCATTTCAGACATGTTCCTGTTTAAGATCTTAAAGGAGAACGCTGTTGGAGCAAACGCCTAAATATCAACATCCAAATGTACCTTATTATTATTATTATTTGATCTTTTCATTACTTGCACAGACTTGTATGGTGCCACTGAGCCCTCTAGTTCTCACACAGGTTGGTTTCAACACACTGGTTCCTCTGGAGGGTCAGAGGTCTTTTCCCTCAGTCTGTCCTCTTCTTCTACATGACTGGTTGGCCGTTTTGTTGCTGTTTGAAGGACAAAGGAAAGTCTTCACTCATATGTTCTTCATGGCCTCCTGCAGCGTAAAGCTGGACATGCACTGTGGGTTTCTTTCATCCATAGCATTCAGCTCCATCTCAAACTGTACGCCCCAAAGCTCAGATATGACCTGACTGCTCACGCCACGTCTGGCAGCGACATGTCACATCTACGAGTCCCAGAGGCCCGTTGTGTTGTTATTTATGTATTTTTTCCTCTACCTTTATTTGCAAAAATGAACAAAGAGAAACCTTGTTGTTGATGTTTGTTGTCCTTTGGGCTTGCCGTAGAAGACACGCAGCGGTTTATAGGGTTGGGGAAGGAAGACGAAAGAAAGGATTTGTTTTATATGACAAAAACACAGAAAACACACTTTCTGGACAATTTGTGTCATTGTGTTTGGTGAAAAGTGAAAAGTACCGACATGTGCTGGTACAAAACTGCCAGGGCAGCCATGTTGGTGCAAGCGCTTTTTGGGTGGATCTGGTGCTTTTGGGTCACAGTACTGCTTATCTGTGTCAAAGAGGGACGAGAAAATATCACACATGTTGGATATTCATGCCACAACACGATTGCTCCATCAGGAGCTAGTCGCCTCTCATTACCCCTGTAGACTACTTATATGCAAAACTCACCCCGACCTAAACGAGTTTTGCTTGAGAGTAAAGTCGGGCGGAACTGGGCCCAGAATCTCGCAGCCAGCGTTGGGAAAGTTTGTTTAACAAACTAACTAGTTCAAAGTTCAGTTCATACATTTTAAAACAAGCTAATTTGTTTCTTAGTTAAAAAATAAATAAAAATTGAACTACGTTCACTGTTCCAAAAATGAACTAGTTCATAGTTCTTCTTTCTCCTATCTATCTATCTATCTATCATCTATCTATCTATCTATCTATCTATCTATCTATCTATCTATCTATCTATCTATCTATCTATCTATCTATCTATCTATCTATCTATCTATCTATCTATCTATCTGTCTGTCTGTCTGTCTGTCTGTCTGTCTGTCTGTCTGTCTGTCTGTCTGTCTGTCTGTCTGTCTGTCTGTCTGTCTGTCTGTCTGTCTGTCTGTCTGTCTGTCTGTCTATCTATCTATCTATCTATCTGTCTATCTATCTATCTATCTATCTATCTATCTATCTATCTATCTATCTATCTGTCTGTCTGTCTGTCTGTCTGTCTGTCTGTCTGTCTGTCTGTCTGTCTGTCTGTCTGTCTGTCTATCTATCTATCTATCTATCTATCTATCTATCTATCTATCTATCTATCTATCTATCTATCTATCTATCTATCTGTCTATCTGTCTGTCTGTCTGTCTGTCTGTCTGTCTGTCTGTCTGTCTGTCTGTCTGTCTGTCTGTCTGTCTGTCTGTCTGTCTGTCTGTCTGTCTGTCTGTCTCTATATAACTTATGAAATAAGTTTCCAATAGTTGGCACCCGTTCAGTCCACACTCATACCCAGCAGCAAGTTTTACCTACAGTATATAGTATATTGCTGCTATTCTAATGCCATTTTTTTAACATGATATGGTAGCTGCTATTCTGTATATATTGTACTTACTATTGTTTTGTTTTAGGGGACCTTTATATTTAGAAGTATTATTGTATTGTGCACCAAGGGAGTGGCACTCCAATTTCGTTGTATCCTGTACAATGACAATAAAGGCTATTATTATTATTATTATTATTATTATTATTATTATTATTATTATTATTATTATTATTATTATTATTATTATTACTATTATTATTATTATATTCTCAATAACATGAGGAAAATATAATTTTCATGGGAAATTATTAAACAATCTTAGGAAGCAGGCTGAGGTAGCGAATTCAAAGTGCAATATTAAAAATGCAAAGCATTACAAAATGTACAATCTTTCAGTTAATCCTTTTTTCGTTTTTCTGAATGAACTTTGACTCCTGCGCACAGCATAGACGTGGAAGAGTAGACGCCGCACCACCAACCGCTACTGCCTATGTTTGACTGCATTTGCGGGTTCTACTTTTTGTTAACTCTATGGTTAACAGAATGTTTAACTAGGCTTTAGCTCTGGAAAGCTCCGTAGAGGTCTGGAGCTAGAACAGCGTGAGTACACGTTCATAAACCCGTTCACGCACGCCAGGACGAACCCACTCACTTTTACGTTCGTCTTGCAAAATATGAACGAGTTCAGTTCACAAAAAACATGAACGAACTCAAGAACGATCATTCAATAAACGCGTTCTGGTACAACACTGCTCGCAGCGTACGCCCGGCTTGAGCTGGCAAGGCCTAACAGAGGTGGTTTATGTTCAGGTGACCAGAGGCAACCTGTGTGAGTTACCCTCACTTTGTCCAACAAGTCATCGTGCAAAAGCTTAAGAGTAAAGCTTTCATCCGTCTGTGCAGCTGTCCTTCAGGCACACTGCTCACCAGGGTAAATGTCATGGCTCCTAATGACTGAGGTATGGACTGCATGGATGCTTACATTTGTGACTCACTCACTTGAGTCACAGACTTTGTCAGATTAGTTTTTTGGCTTTTCCTCTGATCTCAACACAATCTTACTGTGTAGCTGCAACACAATCAGATCCGAAGCTGTTATTGTGTCTACATGAGAAGGTATGGAAGTCTCTCAGGTGGCTGATGAAGAAAGCAGCACAGAAGAAGTCAAATAAAAACACAAACACATAAATAACGTTATCCAGATGGACTTAATGCACTGAGGCCGGTTTAGGTTATTGTCCTGACTGCTGGCGGCTAACCCAAACGCTGAAAAACCAGAATTATCATGAACAGATAATAAACAGTTCTTTTGTAAAGAGTCACAGATTTAGGTCCTTTTGTTGTGTGGGGGTCATCATGCCTGAAACACATGTCCAGCTAAACCTTTACAAACCCACATTTGCAAGAGGACAAATGAACAATTCTGGAGAAGGTCAGGGGTAAGCAATCGTGGTCCTCCAGATCCACGATCCAGCATGTTTTAGATGTTTCCCTACTCTAACACACCTAATCCAATGGTTGACTCACCTGTTCACCAGGTGTTCAAGCTCCATGGGTGCCTTTCAGTAGCCTAATGATTAAAATCAGGTATGTTGGAACAGGGAAACAACTAAAACATGCTGTTCAGCAGTGAAGCTCAACTGGTGGCCCGTGGGCCAGATCCATCCCGCCAGAACTTTCCACCTGACCCCCCAACCCTTTGGGCCCCATTACTGGGTTCACAAGACGTTGCATCTACAACACCAGATGCAGACGCAGATGCAGAAGTAATTAGCGCTGCAACCGTATTCACTCTGGTGACTGGGCTTTAAAATGGGAAAGTCTATGTGGTCTACGGTTTTAGCAATCACGCTAATCAGAACCAAGACAAACGTTTTTTTTTCAAGTCCTGCATGTAGTGCACCCCAAAGGACTCAATAAAAAAAAAAAGTACTGATAGAGGCCGGCAGAGGTGGATCAGTTATCTACAGCAGAAACGGACAACACTGGAGTTTACAGCGATCACTTTCTAACAGGTAAGAGATTACTGAGTGTTTGTGGCTGGTGATCGGTGCCCTACCTTCTGATCTACATCAGATTCCATCTCTGATCCAGGTTCCACCAGCCTCCTCAGGAACACGAGTGCCTCTGAACCAGACAGAAACTGACCAGGTGATTCCTCAGCCTCGGAACAAGGCCGACAGCCTTTTGTACTGAGGTGTTAACGCAGCCAGCTCAACTGGTTGATTGCTGCTCTTAAAACTCATGGAGTGAAATGATGTCTTTAGATATTCAAAGCCTCAGTATTATGATTTTAAATTCTCCAACACTGTGATTGGGTTTACATGAGCAGCTGGCTGATTTAACACCAAGTCTTCAATCTCGCTGCTTTCCAGCTACAATCATGTGCAAATGTCCCTTTTTACGCCGCCTGAAATGACGTTCCATTACGTTTTACAGCACAGGCAGCACTTGAGTGTTTTACAGCGCCTAATAGCAAGTGTCTGCGTGCTAACAGGATCGGCCCATCCTTTAAACTTTTACAGCACCTCGTTTTTCAGGCACAATCACTCATTCTTTTACTTCTCACAGGTTTTACGTCATTATTCTAAGAGCTGGAGTTTAATAGGAAGGATTAGGTGAGGTGTGTGTGTGTGTGTGTGTGTGTGTGTGTGTGTGTGTGTGTGTGTGTGTGTGTGTGTGTGTGTGTGTGTGTGTGTGTGTGTGTGTGACCGTAAATCAGGCCACCTGAGATCTGACAGAGCAGGAGTTAAGAGAACATCATCTGTTCATGTTACCTGAGCTGATAGTTGTTTGGGGGTGATTATCGATGTTTGTGACAATACGTGCAAAACGTTATCTGGCACATGCTGATAGAAGGGAGAGCGATTGCAGACATGGTGAGTCTGCTTTCAAGCCAGTCCTCTTTTTTCTGATGAAGAGGATAAACAAAGCTTCACTGTTGATGTTGGCTCTATGTCCTGCAGAAGCATCAGAGCACACAGCACAGCGATGGTGCTGACGTAGAAAGTTCTACTCCGTCTCTGACTTTTGTCAGACTTTGATTCTGGAAACAGCTGCAGGTGGAAAGCTCTGGAATTGACTGACTCTGCCTCATAACCAGCAGTTGAGAGGTTCCAGTAGTACCATCATGCTTCTCCAGGGTTTGTTAGGGTTAGGTATGGGATTACTGGACAGTATTGGGCAAGTTACTTCAAAACTGTAATGCGTTATTTATTACTTGTTACCCTCATTTTAAAGTAATTCATTACGTTACAAATTACTGATTTTAAAATGTAAGGCATTACACTACTTTTGCATTACTTTAAGTTACTTTCACCAATACAACTTCAATATTAATCTGGTAATGTGACGCTCAGTGAGCTCATGACATATATGTGGAAGGTGACGTGGTGTCTGAGCTAGGATTGCTGTTAAAAACAGTCAGATATAATAACAGTGCTTTAAAATGATTGTTTATTAAATAAAAGCAACAACATTATGTACTCTCAACACGCTGCCATCTTATATTAACTGAGGAGGGAGTAAGGTGGTGGGGGCCCCAAGCCTATATTTGCCTTGGTCCCCAAATGTCTTTATGCGGCCCTGGATGTGGGACTGACTTCTGGGGTGATCTGATTCTATCACATGTATAAATATTAAATGCTTATATATTATTGCTTTTCACTGGTAAAAATGTCTATTGGGGATAAATCTACCTACTTTTTTCTTTTCAAGCACTTTGTTTTGTGTTCTTGATTTTATTTGAATAATTTCCTGCCCTTTCTCTCTCTAACCTTCCTGCATGCTGCATGTTTTCTCCGTCTTCCAGAAAACCCGTTTCCTAGATTTCCTACTTTCTAACTAATCAGCCAAAGGGATCTACCAAACGCAAAATAAAAAAAATAAATAAAATAAAAGCTTCATATGCGCTGCACTCCTACAGCAATGAGTTGAAATCACCGGGGCACAGATTATGAACTCACCTGAAAAGTACATGAAACACCAGAGAATATGGGCTGATATAAACAATCGCAAACGAATTACTTCGTTTTGGTGGAACGATTTTGTGAATATAACAGCGGCCGCGTGCAGGACGCAGCTGGAGTATTTGAGCCATTACCGCTGCGTCTTTCTGCTCATGGAATGCCCGCAAAGCTGAGTCCATAAATGACGTAATATATGTGGTACTGGATCTTTTTTCAGGCTTCCCGCAGTTGTAATTTTTAGGAAACCCACATCTTGATTCTGGGTTTAAAAATGCATTGTAATTACTGCGTTACTGACAATTGTACCGAGTAAATATGACCACTTTCTTTCCCTGTAATGCCTTACATTACCACATTACAGCAAAAAGCAACGCATTACAGTAATTAATTACTTTTTTACCGCGTTACTCCCAACACTGTTACTGGAGCCATGATGGTACAGTTAACCCCCAGGGCCCTGGCACTGGTACAGATGAAACCCTCTGGACGAGGTCTACACATTGGATCACACGTGGGACTGTGTAATCTGCGAGGAGAGCGTCGGCAGCAGAGGGTGACACCGTCCTCTGCTGCCCACGGATAAACGGAGAAGGAAGCAACGCCGCCAACAGCGGCGAGCTGTGAAAAGGACCACAGTGGTGGTGGAAACAACAGCAAGAGAGGTAAAACAACCCTTTCCTGTGTTAAAGAAGAACCGAGTCAAGCAGTTAGGAAAAACAGAACAAACGCACAGAAGATGTTTAAAGAACCCTCAGATTGTTCTACTTTGTCAGCTCTTTGATGGTTTGTCAGGGAGCTGTGTCAGATGTAGTGGTACCT
>SSNQ01034747.1:725722-746404 GCA_006942095.1 Nothobranchius kuhntae
CTGCAGGTGGCAGATGTTATGGTTTCCAGCAGACTCTTGCAGACTTCATGTCTGCAAAGGTCTCAATCTGTGGGTGAAAGTTCTCAGCGACCCAGCTCTTTGACCCAGCCGAGTCCAACACCACCTTTGTGACAGAAAACCCATATTTCCTCACGTTACATTCCCCCCTTTCACGACGACATGGTGGTCAAGCACAAACCACCTGACGTCGTGACCTCATTAACGTGATGAACACATGAAGGTAGACATGCATGTTCCAGATGAAGGCAGGAGCGATGAAGCGTCTCCACAGGTCTCGTGTAGAAAGGAGTATATCCTGATCAGATGATTAAGGCCCAAAACTGTTGCAAATCATTGTAAAGTAATCCACTTAGGAAATCTTGAAAGCAAAGCTATTTCAATAGCAGTTAATTTTCATCAGCAACAATGCAAAGGTATATTCAAAGGATAAGGTAGCCCGTGTGTCCACTCGGAGCTGGGCAGGTGATGTAACCCTCGGCATAATCCAGGCGAAGTCCAGTGACGACCTCGACTCCTCTCGAACCACGACCGAAGCCCCATGCGACAAGAACCCAGGTGGAGTAAGGTGAAGACGACCCTCTGATGGCGGAGACCCCCATGGAATGGAAGCAGACATCGAAGGCCGGACGAGCTCGGAGAAGGAGACAAAGTGAGACAGCCCATACGATAGATAGCATTTGATGCAAATCAAAGAAATGATCAAAAACCTATCTATGGGTACCTCTGGGAAAATGTGAAGGCATTTTGTGAATTATCTAAAGAAGAAATGTTCTGCACCCTGTTCTACATGTCACTTTGATGCAGAGAAAACACAAATAAAAGAAATAAAATCCTAACTGATATGTGAAAATCATTAGGCTGCTCAGATTAAAGGCTTATATAAAAAAAAACAATCATCAAAATGAAACGAAGGGCAAAGTGGCTTGTAGCCCTTTAAGGGAAATTTTAACAAGTTAAAATATGTAATCAACAACAATCACTCTACACAAAGCACTAATAAAAGATAGAGGTGTAAATCAGTTCTAAAAATGTAAATCAGTAGGTTAGTAATCCCTAAAAATGTGAGTTAGTAACAGGACCCTGGCTGGAGGCAGGTAACCTGAAAAAAAAAAAAACTCAAAGGATATCACATTTGTTAAAAATTCATCCAACAAAGATTGAATTTGTAACGTTCCACCAGGTTGTGGAAAAGCGTCTGGTCAGAATTGATGTGCTCAGTAAGCGGTTTGAATCTGGTGTTGCGAACCCACAGAGAAACGAGTTTGAATTTATCTGTGGGAGCCGTGTCATAATAGATTTGGTCATCATGCGGTTTGTATCTGGTGTTACGAACCCACAGGGAAACTTGTTTGAATTACCTGTGGGTCCCGTTTGGAACTGGAGCGAAGCTGATGGTTTAGTTGTTAGATCAGAACCTGATTTTACCTGCTCAAAGTTGTGTTGCAGCTTTACGGAGGCGACTTTGCTGTGATCAGAAATAGTAGTGAACTGGAGATGCGAAAATGATGCTCGCAAAGCAGGAGGAGGCTCCTCACCCCCCTTTTGTTTCTCAAACTTATGCCGTGTCTGTGAGACAGGAGAAGCATAACAAAAACAGTTCTTAAGCCCTTAAAAGCCCTATTACCAAGAAGATGCACATTGTCCCCAGGATCGTGCTGAAAGAGCAGGTGTGCAGATGTCCAACGATCTGGAGGTGTTGGACCTAGAGGTTCTGAAAAGGAGTTTTCCAAGCATGGTTGTGTCACGGGTGTCAACGCAAACCTAGCCATGTGTAGAATCAGATACAGACATGTCGCTAGCTTTAGGAACATGGTCTGTCCTGAAAACTGAAGCCAAGAATACTTTTTCCCCAAGAATGATGGAGGTTCCCACACAGGATCAGAAAAACCCGGTTTAACCAGAGTATTTACAGACTGACTAAAGATCCGCCCCGTAGAAGGTGCCACACCTATCTCCGGGTCGGAGGTCAAAGTTGTCAGCTGAAGTGATGGAAGGTCAGTGTCGATTTCTGCAATGACCCGCCCGCTCGGAGGAGGGGTTCCCCCGAACAGCCTGAAGTCCGCAACGGAAAACTCAGTGCCACTCAGCACCCCCCCTTTGTCAGGCGGGGCCCCGAGCAGAGCATCACTGCACACCCCTACTACTCCCGGGCCGGGAGGCCACCCCGTGCCCGTTAGAGAGGTGAACTCAGCAACCACCGAGCCTCCTTCAATATCGCCACTGACCACAGGACTGCTGGAAACCGCAGGATTTTCTGCGCCATCGTGGTCACCTGAAAGAGAAATCACAGGAAAGAGAGCACAGAGGCCAGAGACTAGGTCACACCCCTGTGAAAGGAGAAAGGAATTGGCCACCGTATTAGCAGAGGTCACTAACTGAGAAATGACAAGGTCATTCACAGAAAGGTCAAGATGTCCAGGCACAAACCCGTTAAATGGTAGGATGGCCACGTCTGAAGGCCACAAGCTTTTCACGGCGGCTGATGTTTCCATCTCGCCCCGTGAAACAAGCAGGTTCGTGCATGAGGTGGACTGATGATGATTAAAGCAGACCTCTGACTCAAGCGGTGGGTCACAGCTGGAAGAGTTCACACCCATGCTGGATAGATGGGCATCAGCTAACATGGTGTAAACAGAAAAAGCATCAGGAACCACAGGTTTAAACACAAGCTGTTTGTCAGAATGGTTAACCATAGGTTCAAGAGATTTATTTAGCATTAAAGTAGCAGAGAAAGTGTCGTTAATTTCAAACCGTGATGTTATTGGTGGGGTTTTGACCCCCTGTAAGAAATGAAGGCAAAGAAATAGCAATGTGACTGTAAACATCATGTTGCTTGAATTCACTTCAGGAAGTGCAAAACAGAACCACCTCCGACCCAGTGCAGCTGGCACCGAACCGCTGTCACTCATCCCCACCACGTCAGACCGGCGGCACCCGACTAATGCGGGCCCGTTCGCGTACGCGGCGGGACCAGCGTGGTCCGGCCGGTAAACAGTCTCCTGTGTCTTGGTGTGTTCTGGAAGCAGAACGTCAGAGAACCTTACATCAGGTGTAACAGTACAAGAAAGATATCGTTGTGTCTCGTCCATTTCTCACTAAATACAGAGCAAATCACGTTTTTACCTTCTGAGCCTACGTATAACACCCGGTAAAGCCCCCTTAATTCATCTCACAATTAAGGACCTCCAGTTGCGTAAACTTAACTTTGTGGCACAGGGTAAAACAAGGAATTGTTGATAGAGAAATGAATATAACACAACTTCACCACAAGATGGAAGAAAAAGTCATGGAACCGGCAGAACGGAGGCCCTGAAGCCTGACCCTTTCACCGGCTCAAAGAGAGTGAAACCTACGCGGCCGCGTTGGTATTAGACGGACAAAACTCCTGTTGTACTGTGCCTGAAGGCCACGTAGCAAAATGTCGATTCTACACACCGGAGTGATTTACAAGAACCACCGCCAAAATCCAAAGAGGATTTTAGGACGCAGAAGCACTGCGAGAGAACGGTTTTACTGCTTATCGGGGCGCGTAACCCGAGCGGAAACCAGAATGACTCCTTAGCTCTTCGGCTAAGCTTGTTAATGTCTGGGGCGACCAGAACTGAAATTGCCCAATTAACCAAACGTCCCTTAGCGACGAGGTAATGTTTTTAGGGTCTTTTGCGTTGCCACTCAGGGGTGGCGACACGTCGTCCAGCGGGTTACGTCTTACAGCCAGATTAATATTCAACAGAACTATTACTGCACGCGAGGTTCACCGGAAAGAAAAACAATGCGGGGATCAGTCGCTGTGCCGAACGGAATTATATCCGACGGGGAGTAAAATCTTGGAGATTTTACTAACAGTCGCATACAGTTTCAAAACCCCTGCGACAAAGGGTTCCCGAGAGTTCGGAGTTTTAGTTTCACTTCTAGGCGAAGGTAAAATGGCTTGAAGGTAAGCGGCTAGCTTTTAGATCGCTACAGCGGTTCAGAGCAGAAAGATAAATTTCCGACCTGAGGAGGTCAGAGACGCGATGTCTCGTCAAAATGGACAGAATATAGCAAAAGACCCGACTCACCCAGCCTCTCACCGAAGGACGAAGATGGGAAAACTCATTTGTGATCAGAGATTCTACTGAACGACTTTCCCCCGGACGTCTCCAAGAGGAACAAGTTTAGTGCTCGCCAAACTGTAGCGTTATGGTTTATGCTCTTTTATGAAAGAGGAACCATTCTACATTTTAATTTGTGATATTAATTTTATTAAATTAATAACCAAATTGTATAGTTTTAAGAAGACTCAAAGGTTGTTTTCATCGATAAACTGTCGATAATATCCGTGGGTCTGTGTTACAGTTCAATCAAGAAACAAGTTTGACAATTAAAAGTTTTAATTCTTCAAATTAAACTAATGATTTTGAAATTGACAAACAGGAAATAACAATCAACATTGGCAACTTTGTGGGAAAATCTTTAACAGTTGATATGCTGTTCTTGCTCAAATAGACCTTGTGATGAGTGTGTGAAGATTGAACATGAGGTGAGCTGAGTGCGTGTGTGCATCTGATTTTGCTTCAGGAAGAAACAGGTGTCTGAGTGAAAAGTGATGGTTTGAATAAACTTAGGTTTAGTTGGAAAAGATGCATCAAAACGCTATCTGTCGTGGAATGCCTCACTGTATTTGGACTCCCTGTTGGACCCGGGACGTCACCTTAGGATGATGTTTCATCCAGGGCACCTTGGCTGGCAAAGAAGACAAAGATGCGCCACGAACCGGTCCAGAGTTGCCCTCGGTACACGTTGATGGTAAAGCGTTTTGTCGATGCGTTTTCTTAAGTTTAGTTCACTCAGAAATCAAAGACTCTGGACGAGTCTGCGTTAGCAGTTGCGATTCAGCTGTCCTGTCTGGCTTGGCAGGAACAGCGTGAGGGGGGAGGGGAGAAATGAGCCGATCGGCTCTGTCCCCTCTTTGGTTTCTTCAGGTCCTCTCTCTTTCGTTGTCAAGCACAAACTGAATCAAGAAGTCAAACTTACCAAAAGCCTTTCTCTTCTCAAAGCAAAACGTGTACGTCAGCAAATGTGTTTTGGAGTTTACTGTGAGAATCTGTGTGTGGGTGTGCTTGAGTGTGTGTGAAGGTCGTTAACAAACATCCTCAAACATTATTTAACTAAGTATGGATTCATTAATCCATTATAATTACCCAAAGCATAAGAATCATTCATTTGATTAAAACACATTTATAATGAGCAAAATGATAATGATTATTCTTTAACATTAAAATCAAGAAAGAAAGTTTAAGACTTGTTATGACTACATTTCCTGGGAACACATCTTCTGGCAGACTGCAGGTGGCAGATGTTATGGTTTCCAGCAGACCCTAGCAGACTTCATGTCTGCAAAGGTCTCAATCTGTGGGTGAAAGTTCTCAGCGACCCAGCTTTGACCCAGCTGAGTCCAACACCACCTTTGTGACAGAAAACCCATATTTCCTCACGTTACACCTGCTTCACAGCTGCAGGCAGCTCATTCCAGAACTACAGCCCCAGTACTGAAAAAAGCACGACTCGCTCTTGGTCTGAGTCTGTGCTTGGGCACCACAACAATTCCTGCTCCAAAGACTGAAGAGACCTTGATGAGATGCAACGGTGAATCAGATCAGATAAACAACATGGAGCCAGTCCTTTCAAACATGCAAAAACAAACATCAAGACTTGGACGGAAATCCTAGAAGACACTGGGAGATTGGTAACCACTGTCTTATCCAAGGGTGCTAATAAAGAAGAGTCGACCCCTTGTGACCCTCCGTGACTGCTTGTCGGGCCAAACAGTATAGACTTCGTTTTACTCTGGTTGAAACACAGATTTTTGAGACATCCATAGTTTGATCTCCTCTCAACAGTTCAATGGTGGTTAAAGGAAGCCCATGTTATTTCATCCTAAAGGGAGATAGACTTGACAATCATCCGCATATAAATGAAACTTGACATTGAGCTTACGAAAGATGTCGCCCAGTGGCAGCAGATAGAAGGAGAAGAAGAGGGGGGCCAGAATGGATCATTGGGGTACTTCCCAAGACAAAGCAGTCGTGAGAGTTGAACAATCCCCTAGTTTTACCCCCACACTCCATAGAAGCCTCAGCAGGTCTACCATAGGCCTGATCAGTGTTGTGTTATGCCAATCACAGTGCTTTATCAGCTTGGTGGGCCAATCACAGTGCTCTATCAACTCAGCTCACCAGCTCAGTGGCCTAGTGGTAGTGTCCACCCTGAGACTGGGAGATCAGGGTTGATTCCTGGCTCTTGCTGATTACTGAAATTTTACCTGCTGACTGCGCATATTTTAATACTCCAAGAACAACTGGTCATGGTGGGGGTCTCTTGACCATCTTCAAACAGACTATTGTCTGCAAACCCACCACCTTCCCTGCTGGTTTTACCAGTTTTGAGTTAATTGCCTTTGAACTGTGTTCTTCACCTCCCGTTCTCTGTGCCTTGCTGTACCGTCCTCCCAAATACAACAAAGACTTTACAACTCAGTTTTCTGATATTTTATCTGATATTTGTTCACACTATGAACATGTTCTTATCTTAGGTGATTTTAATATTCATGTTTGCTGCCCTAAGAAGCCTCTTGTGGGAGAATTTTAAAATGTTATTGACTCTTTTGGCCTTGCCCAGTTGGTTATTATGTCAACACATGAACTCTCTCACATCTTGGACTTGGTTCTCTCTCATGGTCTGAAGATCACTGACCTGTTTGTTGATACTGTCCAGATTTCAGATCATTTTCCCGTTTTATTTCGCCTTCATAGATCAAATGCCTCTTTAATTAATTTAACGCCTGCTCGCAGAGGCCGATGTTTTACTCCATCAACTGTAACGGAATTCTGTACTTTATTCACTGATCTTATTTCCACTTTGCCGGTGTTTTCCAGCACTGATGACTTGTTGCACTTTTTTCAATCTTCCTGCCTTACTGTGTTAGATCAGATAGCCCCTATGAGAACTAGACACTCTAAAGTTCGGTCGGATCCCTGGATCAATACAACTAAAAGATCTGTCAGGCGTGAGTGCAGAAGAGCTGAGCGTAGATGGAAAAAGGACATGCTCCCGATTTCCTACCAAATAATGATAGATACTTGGACTCGTTACCAGAAAGTAGTTAGAGATGCCAGTAATAATTTATTTTCAAATATAATTACTGTATCCTATGGTAACCAGCGTGTCTTGTATCAGACCCTCAATGCTGTTCTTTCAGCCAGTGATCATCACTCTCTTACTACCTCAGATGATCAATGCACTCAATTTTTGAACTTTTTTCTAGGAAAAATTGCTACCATCCGGGCTCAGATTTCTTCTCCCTATGTAACTAGTTTTCCTGAACCTATCCTGCATCGGTCTCTTGATAACTTTAAGTTACTTTCTTTGTCCTCTCTTGAGAATCTCCTGTCTGCCTAGAAGCCGTCAGGTTCTCCTGTTGACCCTGTCCCTCCACACCTCCTTAAAGAGACATATTTTGCCGTTGGCCCCCTTTTGCTGAACATTATTATTAACAGCTTATCCACTGGTGTTGTACCCCATGCGTTTAAACATGCAGTAGTTCAACCTGTTCTGAAGAAGCCTGGCCTTGACACCTCTGTTATGAGTAATTTTCGCCCGATCGCCAAGCTTCCATTTTTATCATAACTGCTAGAGCGTGCTGTTTTTAACCAAATTATTTCTAACCTTGATGATCATGGTTTAATGGATCCCTTCCAGTCAGGCTTGCGATCCCTCCATAGCACTGAGTCAGCTCATCTTCATGTTTTTAATGGCATTTTACTAACCCTTGGCTCTGGTTCTACTGTATTGCTGGTAATGTTGGACCTATCCGCTGCTTTCGACACAGTTGATCACCATATTCTACTGACTCGGCTGAACCAGCTGGCTGTCATCCAGGGGACGGCCTTAGGATGGTTTAGGTCCTACTTCCGTGATCGCAGCTTTAATGTTATGATGGGTAGTGCTGCTTCCCCCTCTGCAGCTTTGACTTGTGGTATACCTCAGGGCTCTATTCTTAGAACCCTTTTATTTAATTGATAAATTTTGCCCCTGGGTGACATTTAAAAAAAAAACTACCACGTTGAATACCATTTATATGCAGAAGATTGCCAATTATATGCCTCTGTGAAGCCTATGACTCCTTACAGTCCCTTGTTGAATGCCTGAATGATGTGAAGAGCTTTCTGTCTGAAAACGTTCTCCTGCTGAATGATGCTAAGACGGAGGCTATCATTTTCAGACCTAAGACTTCTCCAAGCACCCAAATGACCCTTCCTTTTATTTCAAGTGGGTTGAAAACCCATATCACAAACGTAGGGGTCGTGATGGATGCTAACCTAAAAATGCCTAAAACATGCCTGTTTTTACCACCTGAGGCATCTCTCTAAAGTTAAGCCCATTTTAAAAAGGCGTAATCTCCATTCAGTTGTCCATGCCTTCATTACCTCCCGTCTCGACTACTCTAACTCAGTACTATATGGTATCTCCTCCTCCAATCTCGCTCGCCTTCAGCTAGTGCAGAACATAGCAGCTCGATTCCTGACTGGCAACAGGCAATGAGAACACATCACACCTGTTTTGGAAAATCTCCATTGGCTCCCATCTATCTCCGGATAGAGTTTAACTTCCTGGTTTTTGTGTTCAAATCCCTCAATAACTTAGCACCTGGCTACTTGTCTGAGCTGATTCATCCTTATGTCCCTACGCGATCCCTCCGATCAGCTTACCAGTACCTTCTTCATGTCCCTAGCTCCCGCTGTAAGTCCCGCGGGGAGCGCACCTTTTCAGTTTGTGCACCGAAGCTCTGGAAGCACTTGCCCCTCCCAAACAGACTCTATTCCTCTCTTTCCCTTTTTAAGTCTTATTTAAAAACTCACGTTTACTCTCTGGCTTTTAATTCAGCTTAATTTATTCTCTTTTTCCTTTTCTTTTCTATTTGAACTACTCAATTTTAATGGAATTAGTTGTTTTTTTTAATTGTTGTTATTATGTGTTTTTGTTCAGCACATTGGTCGGCTCTCATGCCGTGTTTAAATGTGCTATACAAATAAACTTGGTATGGTATATATTCACATCTATAGGATGGCTTGCCAGGCTAATAAAGCAGTCCACCACGTCTGTAGTCAGTTCATAAAAGATCCCCCTGAGGTTTGTTTTACTTTCATTTTTGGAGATTGACAAAAGAAAACAGCAACTTCTCTGCAGGGTAGCAGCAGCACGTGGGACTGGTCTTAAAGACGGCAGCATGTAAATGCTGGGTCTGTTCAAGTCGGTTAAACACAATAAACACACTAGAACATCTCAGCTAAAACAAAACTGATATAACACATTAAAAATTAACACATCTGAATACAATTAGTTCAGTAAAACAGAGCTACACTCCCTGTTTGTTCTAAACTGTTGTTGATGCATCGGAGCTTAATGCAGCAGAGTTCTTTTTGTCTGGACACTTTTAATTATAATCTCATTAATCAAAGCTAATTGTAAAAATAAAGAAAGATAAATAGGAAACAGCAACAAAAGTGCTGCACAGACCCAACAGCAAACACTAACTGCTCTGTAAAAAACAGAGAGGAGATAATTAGAGCTGAATCCAGATAAATATCTCTGACTAGGAGTCCCAAACAGCAGCCATTAACATGATTTACACAAACCAAGAGGAAGTTAGCCCAGATGAATATGGCTAGATGTCCGCTAACAGCTAAATCAGCAACACAGAGTCATTTCGCGGAGGCCACCACACTCTCCACCTGCACATCACCTTTAATGCATCTTTTAAACTTCCTCACCTCTGACCATCTGATCTAATCTCTTTCTGCTTTGCTGTTTCTGAGGCTCTATCTGTCATGGTGGCATTGCTACGGGGCTGGTGGTGATGCGAGCTTGTGGATGTGGAGTTAGTGGAGCGGTAATGATTGGTCTGAAGGCCAGAAGAAGACTCAAATAACACAGAGGAACTGTAAATAAAACCTAAAACAGAAGCTAAATAGGACTGACTTTGGGTTTGTTTTAACGTGTGGCGGCCCAGATGACATGTTAGGTCATTATATCAGTCAGAAGAAGTCTACCTCTCCAGAGTGAACCCAATATCTCTGAATTTTTGTTGAATGCTTAGAATTTACTGGTTAATTGGTCATTTGTTTACTTCACCCACCTGAAAAATAGTCTTACCTGTGCACCACTTTCATCAGTTGCATTTTCTTTCAGATACTTCACTTCTATTTGAGGAAGGACGAACAAACAACTCAGCTTTCTAACCTGGACAGGTCTGGGACTCGGCTCGGCCGAGCAGGGAAACCCACCGTTTTTTGCATACACTGGGATCCGTTTGCATTCTCCCATTAGTGTTTCTTTATAAATCTCAAAGTTTACTTAGAAAATGACTAACACAGCTTCCAGACTTAGGCAGAAACAGGCGGGTATGGTGTTTGTGCGATAAACACAGGACTGTGTTAAACTGACTGACATAAAAAGTACTTCCTTTCAGCTGATTGGCCCTTTTCCTGCCTTTCCCTCTACGTTATGATCATATTCCTGAAGACAGGCGTGTGGAGAGCGGCAGCGGTGGTTTCCTCGTGTCTTCCTGTTGCAGCAGAACATTTAACAGCAACATTTGCTCTGCCTTCAAACGTGCATCTTTCCTCGTTCTTCATCATGAAGCCGATTTGCTGTATTTATTGCTTTGGCAGACCTTCCTAAATAACTGCAGGGAGCTCATCGTTGTCGACTTCTTTCATCCCAGACACAAAAGACTTTATTACACACTCCCACTTAAGGCTAATGGCGTTGGAATGGTGCTTGCTTTGGCTGATACTGTTAGCAGAAAGTAGAAACGCAGTACGTGGTTGGGACGTGAGGCTTTATTATAACGTCACCTTTTGCCCTTTGGCCTCCGTCAGCAACAAGTAAACTTCCAGGTTTGCTCATGCAGGTGAGTTAACACCAGTTTTCTCCTGCAACAGCGAGGAGAAATCCATGAACTTCCTTGTGAGACTCTTCTGGTTTCCTTTTTACCGACGCAGCCTGATTTATGTAGCACATGTCATACACAAACGATGTTTTGCCTTTGAATGAATGAATCCAGGAGTCCGCCCTGTAAAGCTACTGGCATGGTCTGTTGGGACACGCGGAGGGGTGAAAGGGTGAGGAGCTCAGACACCTGGACTAGATCCACGGCTTCTCCACATCATATCTTCATGGACTGGGTATCACTTGTTCTTTTATCAACAATCAACTCATCCACTCAGGCTGCTTCAGTACCACAGCTGAGATTCAGACTACAGGATCTTCCAGACTTGTTTTGTTTGTAAGCAAGTTTTCTAAATGATGCTCCTGCCAGTTCCACGCCTGTCCACAGGACTTCTTCTCTATTTTCCTTCTACTTTTCTTTATTTGCCCAGTTGATGTCCAGCTCCAGCTTCAGGTCCTGAATGAGACTGGTGTCCATCTTCAGGTTCTTAGTGAGACTGGTGTCCATCTTCAGGTTCTGAGTGAGACTGGTGTCCATCTTCAGGTTCTGAGTGAGACTGGTGTCCATCTTCAGGTTCTGAGTGAGACTGGTGTCCATCTTCAGGTTCTGAGTGAGACTGGTGTCCATCTTCAGGTTCTGAGTGAGACTGGTGTCCCGCTTCAGGTTCTGAGTGAGACTGGTGTCCATCTTCAGGTTCTGAGTGAGACTGGTGTCCATCTTCAGGTTCTGAGTGAGACTGGTGTCCAGAAACAAGAGAGACTCAACAACGTCCACATCGGATTTAAAAGTGTGATGGCTGGGCTAAGTTCTACATGAAAGCCACCACCTGTTCTTCTGTCTTTAAAGCACCGAGCTCTCACCACACCTGCCTTCCAGGGGGTCCATCTCCCATTTGAACCCATCACAGACAGTATTGATAACAGTGGTGTAACCCATGTTTGTGCACAGTTCGATAATCAAACACGTTGAACAGGTTCATTGTTCTTTTTTCCCCACATGTTGTGGTGAGCTGTGGTCCTCAGAACCCTGTCCCGTTCCAGTTGTCCTCACTCGTACGCAGCTGCAGCGGCTACCTCCAGCATGTTCTCATTAACACGAGGACAGTCTTGCTGTTTGAATAGCTTTTTAGAATAAAGAATTATCAAACAAATTGAATGGAGGAACCATGCTGAGGTAAGGAACACGGCTCTACCTCGAACACCAGTTATCTTTTCATTAATTCCCTTTTCAAATGTGTGAATTAATTTTCTGACCTGCTTGTCAAAAGACAAGAAAGGTTATAGACCTTGGGTCACAAAGAGCAACAATCAGCCCAAATGCAAGTAAAAAACCAAACCACATGAATAAAGAACCACTGCGGCTAATGCGTTCAGGTTTGATTCTTCCCACGTGTTGATGGTGCGTTCCCTTTGAACTCAGAGATTCCGAATCCAGAGGAGGAAAAACCACCTGGAACACCTTGAAGTCAAATATTTTTTATCTAACTTTGATGTTGAACATGGCAGGTCCTCGTGGCGTATTTTCTTCTGAGGTACAGTGAATGCAGCACAAGGCCCGTTGTTAACAGCATGGAGTCAGAAACGTAAAAAGCACCGTTCTGGTGTTGGAGGAAACCTTTTTGTCTGACCTGTCAGGAAGCAGAGACGCTAACGAGCGTCTGCTGTTAAACACAATGACATCCTCACGAGTCCTGGACTAATGATGGAGTAGAAATGAGTTTCTGCCCTTCACTGAATTTCTTCACTCACCAAATTTGTTTTTGCTCAGATTTTAACAGAATCGTTTCTCACACCAAAACACCAATGAGACGAAGTTACCAGGAAACTTTTAGTGGCTGCTGAAACACACACACACGCGCACACACACACACACACACACACACACACACACACACACACATGTACGCCACGTAGTCGAGTAATTTCACGTTTTCAATTAAAATCAGGAACAAAAATAAAGCCATCCCATAATAATACCTGAGACATATGTAGTCACTGCAGAGGGAAACATTCCTTAATGAATTGCAACCACATCATTACAAAGGGTCAAACATGTCCTCTGGCCCGAAAGGCATGATTGTTGCAGCTTAATTCAAATGAGAGATGCATGCTCTGCATTTGCATGTTAACTGAACCGTTTTCATCGCCATTTCAGTGACACTGAAGTTTATACAATGTTCAAATGAGCACATTTAGCTTCAGCTCTCTCGTCTTAATGAGTCCCCGTCCCATCAGTGGACAGATTACCACTCGGGCCAGTTCAGCCCTTTCTCAGGTGTGCCAAGGGGAGGGGCAGGTGCCATGGTATCTGAGCCCTAGGCAACACTTGAAACGAGGCGCCCCTGTACGTCTGAGCACACCATCTTATCTCTCTGGAGAAAACTAACTTGTAAATGTATCTGGCATTTACAGCAGACACATTATGACTGTTTAGGTTATAATGGTTCTATGGTTGATACACGCCATGTTCATGAAGTTCTTTACACTAAGTCCCTCTCACCTAAAGCTTCTCGACAGCGTTGTTCTTCCCAGAGTCAGTACCTTCCAGAATGAGCCGTTTCAGGGCTCTGTCACTGTTAGAAGACAAGCAGAGCTGGCCACGCCCACCCATCTCTTACTCAGGCTGCTATTGGCTCTTTGCACCTACATCACCTGATCACATGAGTCCACCATATTAGAAGGCAAAAGTTAACAGTGAGCGACACGAGTACTAAACGAAGGGAATGTCTGAGCTTGTTTTTTTTTTTTTACTGTTGGTGGTATTTGTGATGTCTAGCACGGCTTCAGCTAGTTCAAGCCCAGTTCAGTCACCAGAAGAAGTAGCACACCTAGGTGGGGCACTGTGGGTGTACTGTTAGCTAGCTTACGACTGTTAGCGAACGTTCTCCCTGCTGGTGTTCATCGATGTCAACAAGCTGCCTCAATTCACTCCTCTGTGTTTATAACACCATGTGATAAACAGTGTTCCCTTTAACCTGGAGCTGATTAAAAAAGCTGAAAAAGTCCGGATCCCTACCAGATGTCGTCGCTGGCGAGGTCGCCAGGTTCAGATGCTGCTGTCACACCAGGATGAGACAAGATATCATAACGGCGATGCTCATACTAAATAAATAAACAAACAACAGCCAAAATATTAGTATCTACTTATTCACTATAGTGGACAGTAACACATGTCCTCCATAGGGAAATGCGGGATTATGCCAGCCATCATGGGAAAGGGGGCGGTCCTACGGTGTGGTGTGACAGAGTTAGGGTTTATCTTGTTCATGTAGCTGCTAGAGAGTTATTAACATCATCCTTGGAAACGAGTCTGCTGGGTGGCCTGGGCTAACTGAGCAGCTGACCTGAGTGGCACATGCAAACATGTCCCCGTGGAGTGGGACGTGAGTTTCTGGGTCAGCAGTTCGATTAGCAAAGTCTGATTACATAACGGAGCCCACTTCCTGTTGAGTCGGCCATGAGCTCAGACTAGCAGGAATGGGAGATAGCTGAGAAATGACACTTGACAGCGTCTGTGGGCAGTTTTCCTGGATAGCAGCTCTTCTGGTTGGTCTTTGGGCTGATTGTGGACATTCTCTGACACTCTGATTCCAGTTTTCACTCGGTGCTGCTATTTTATGTAACAGCTTAGCAGGTCTTTTCTTCCAGAGACTTTAGAAAAAGTGAGGCTATCCCAGACTTTTTGCCCGCGGCTACTGTCAAACTGTCACACTATTTACCTTCCTCTTTGACGAATCAAATGAATCCTTCAGTGAGATAACCCGTGCTCCAGTTGGTCCTTTTACTCCCAGTCTTTGTCTGGTTTTTCTTAGATCATGTCTAGTGTTGGTAAAGTTTCCTCCTCTAGTTGTTCGCCTTCATCACTCCCATCGCTTTTCCCACTGAAGCGGACTGATCTGCTCTTTCATCCTTGTTCCACACACCAGTCAGCCGGTGGTGGATGAAGCGCAGCAGCAAGCAGGAGGGAACGGGGTGGAGATGTGTCCTGGATCCCAAATGAAAAAGGTGTTTGAATTTCACTCATTTGGCTGTGTGTGGTGAAGAATGTGGCCACACACACACACACACACACACACACACACACACACACACACACACACACACACACACGGTCATGTGTGTATTCAGGATTCTGTACACATCTCCTTGTTTGGTTATGTGTTCTGTGAGGGAAATCAGGTAATTATTGTCATAGTTACAGTTTTAGCTTCCTCTCTAAACTCCTCACTCGCCGTTTCCATGCAGATGGCTACACTTTGTTCCTGAGAGCTTCCTGAGAGGAACGTGTGTGTGTGTTTGTTACGCCTCACCAGGACCTTCAGTGCGGACCACCTTCCTTGTCGGGACCTGTAGGACTTGTTGTTGTTGTGGGTTCAGGTCTGAAGCTCTTCACACGTGGCTCAGATGGTCCAAGTCCTCAGGGCATACATAGATATTTTATTATGGGCTTTTATCTGCTCAACAATAAAAACCAAAACAATAATTTGTATTTAAGGATCTGTAAACATGTGCAGAGTCATTAAAATGATCTAGTTTGTCTTAATGAAATGAGAGCATGGGTGGGTGGTTTGAGTCTATTATCAGCAACAAGAACTGGATCTGGGTCAGCCATGTTTGATGGATTTAATCACGTCTGGGTCAGAGTAAAGGTCACGGAGGGTCTGGAAATGAGATCATAAACTGCTTCGTAACTGACTATTTCTGAACCTTTTGTGTGTTTTAGATGTCAATGACTAACAATGTTAACCTGAAGTGTAAAAAGTGTGTGTGTGTGTGTGTGTGTGTGTGTGTGTGGGCATGAACAGCTGGTGAACAAAGACTCTGTCAAACAGCAGGTCGACTTGTGTTCCTTAATGGTTCTGAAGCTAAAAGGTGTGCAGAGCTTTTAGCTTTCTGGTTGGATTTTCATTCCTGTCGAGTTTTCTGGTTTTCTTTAATTCGTCGACTAAAATGTCGATTGAAGTATTTGCCATATTAGTCTTTATTGACATGTATTCTTTGTTTTGTTTCATTTTAGTCTGCAAAAATGTATTTGCCACAAAAAAAGAAATAATTTCATCAACAAAACAAAAAAATAATGCAGTTACCACTGGTGATCCCATCTCCCAACTCTGCTGGCTGTACCCTTCTCTCCATGTTTTTATTTACTTGTTGCTGCCATTAACTTGTTTATTGTTGCCTTTAGTGGGTTTGCATTGATCCTGCCTGTGCAGTTCTTTGGGCAGCTGTATTTTAAACGTGCTACAGAAACAGGCGGGTATGGTGTTTGTGCGATAAACACAGGACTGTGTTAAACTGACTGACATAAAAAGTACTTCCTTTCAGCTGATTGGCCCTTTTCCTGCCTTTCCCTCTACGTTATGATCATATTCCTGAAGACAGGCGTGTGGCGAGCGGCAGCGGTGGTTTCCTCTTGACTTCCTGTTGCAGCAGAACATTTAACAGCAACATTTGTTCTGCCTTCAAACGTGCATCTTTCCTCGTTCTTCATCATGAAGCCAATTTGTTGTATTTATTGCTTTGGCAGACCTTCCTAAATAACTGCAGGGAGCTCATCGTTGTCGACTTCTTTCATCCCAGACACAAAAGACTTTATTACCCACTCCCACTTAAGGCTAATGGCGTTGGAATGGTGCTTGCTCTGGCTGATACTGTTAGCAGAAAGTAGAAACGCAGTACGTGGTTGGGACGTGAGGCTTTATTATAACGTCACCTTTTGCCCTTTGGCCTCCGTCAGCAACAAGTAAACTTCCAGGTTTGCTCATGCAGGTGAGTTAACACCAGTTTTCTCCTGCAACAGCGAGGAGAAATCCATGAACTTCCTTGTGAGACTCTTCTGGTTTCCTTTTTACCGACGCAGCCTGATTTATGTAGCACATGTCATACACAAACGATGTTTTGCCTTTGAATGAATGAATCCAGGAGTCCGCCCTGTAAAGCTACTGGCATGGTCTGTTGGGACACGCGGAGGGGTGAAAGGGTGAGGAGCTCAGACACCTGGACTAGATCCACGGCTTCTCCACATCATATCTTCATGGACTGGTCATCACTTGTTCTTTTATCAACAATCAACTCATCCACTCAGGCTGCTTCAGTACCACAGCTGAGATTCAGACTACAGGATCTGGAGTTTTACTTCCTGATATGTGGACATCTCTCCTCTGATTGGCTAACAGCAACACAAATCTATCCCTGACTCTGTCTGCTCTGCAACGTTGATGTTTCATCTCCACAGATAGCACAAGCCTGGAGGAGTTCTGCCGTGTGGTGGAGTTGCTAATGCTAACAATTAACTTCTGCTAGCCGAGACATTCTCTGCTGTTTCCTGGACTAAACAGCAGCTTTCCCCGTTGTGAGTCCTGATGGGTGAGTCCATGAATGTAAGTGACAGTGTGACGTTGACCTGTCAGGCTTTTCTAATCCTAGAGTTTCACCGTCTGTTTTCTATTGGACGCTAATGCAGGAGATAGGGGTAGGAGACTATTTTCATGAAATACTCAGAGTGACCTATTAGAATCAGACGTAATCATTAAAATTTAGATTTCAGTGTTCCACACCTTTAATATTTACAATGACTTTATTTAATTTTTGGACCAACACAGGAAACGGATTCAGATGGTCTTCCTGCTTCAACAGAGGTGGCCTGAGGGAGGTCATGATGAAGCAACGTAAAATTATGTATGAACAGGCTCACGGACACAGAAAAAAGATGCAAACACGGTGTCATGTTGTGGTGAGGAAATCAAACCCACGACATACAGAATCAGATCTGAGACGGTGTAAAATGTTTAAATAAGGATTTATTAAAAGGGAAACCAAGGAAGCAGCGTAAACGTAGCTGAGTTCTTGCACAGGAAAGCTGGTGCGGGAAAACTGTGGACAGATCGGAGTTAGATCCAATTTGCGGAAGCAACAAGGAATCAGACTTGTGCGGAGGACTTACGGTCTGGGAGGAGGGAACTGGTTTGAGGGAGGAGTGGTCCGGTCTGGGTTGAGAGGTCTTGCAGGGACTGAGACCCAGAAGTGAGACGTGGAGGGAGCTGAGCATGTGGAGGTCCAGGGGTTTTAGGTGGGCAGCTGGAGGTGCTTCTGGCCAGGGGAGAGGCTGAGAGACGAGCGGGGTTGGAGCTTCAGATGATGCGGGCTCCAGAGTTCTGCCAGTCGAAGATGAGTGTGGAGGTTTTGTCTGGAGACAAAAGCAGGAGGGCAAAAGGTAAAAATCCAATATCTAAAAACACATCTAGTCCTCAAAGGTTAAGAGCTCGAATAAGTCATACGAATGGCTGTTAGAAGGTACCCAGGTAGAGTAATCATCCCGCGAAGTGTAGGAGTCTCCCAGCTGCTTACATACCCCTGGCCAGCTGATGAGCAGATCTGCTGCAGCTTGGTTACCTCCAGACACGCCCACCTGCAGAGGGAAAACTCAAAAGACAGGGAAATACCTCAGACCGTGACACACGGTGTGTGTGTGTGTGTGTGTGTGTGTGTGTGTGTGTGTGTGTGTGTGTGTGTGTGTGTGTGTGTGTGTGTGCGTGTGTGTGTGTGATGGTCAGAGTAACATCTGAACAACGTAGTGATGCCATTAAATAACGGTGAGCAGGAGTGTGTCCCTGTTGGGCCAGCGTTTCCAGATGGGAGGAGTAAGAGTGGTGGTACCTGTGAACACAGACTTCATATTAAAGCGTTCACAGGATCAGTTCAGTGTCAGTCAGCCTTTCTCAGAAATGCAGACTCAATGTCTGCATATGAGAGAGGAAGCAAGACAAACGACTTGGATTAAAGATGTTGTGAAAGTGACCATGAGCTCTAATCCTCACAGAAAAGTTGATAAGGACTACATAAAGAAGGACAGGCTGCTCTCGTCTAAGGTGTTTAGCCTGTGGATCCAGACTGCCTCTCTTCATGGTTAATCACGGTGGGAGTCGTGATCTTTCCAATTTTCCAGAATCTGAGGGAAGCTGCTGATCCATCGTTGACCTCCGCGCCATCGTGTAGTCCAGAGAATTGTTGCTTACGGCGGTTCTGTGCTCCAGACTTCTTCTCGTTGGTCCTATGTACGCCATCCCACAGGGCATCCAAGCAGGTGTGCTGTTGCAGGTGATTAATCTGGTACTTTTGCCTGTGTGTGGATGAGTGAAGACTTTCGCATCATGGTAGTCTTGTTGTTCACTGGCTGTGTGTCAGCAGAAGACCCTACTTTAGACAAAAAGCTCTGGGAGAAAAACAGCTGTGGTCAGATGCATGTCCACCAACACACCTGTGTCATGTTTTAACCTTCAGTAGCTGGAACAATAACCTGCTTTTGGGGGAAATAATGAGGTCCTCCCGAGGAGGAAGACTACCAGAAGAGTAGTTTGATCATGAGGCTTTGAGAAAGCGTGGACACATCATGGAGATGTACGTTTTCATAAGTGAAGCTGGCATCACTAAACTAAAGTAAAAGATGTGGCGTGAACATCTCCAACGTGGAGCGTTTTGGATGAAATGTGTGACGTACCCATCATGTGAAAGCATGATGGATGAATGTTGCAATCACTGCATTCATAAAAACTGCTCATTTAAGGAATTGGCTCCCGTTCTCCATGGACCAGATGTTTATGACATATCAAAATGGATGAAAGCCCACCATCTCCAAGTCAACCTCTCTAAAACTGATCTACTTGTCATCCCAGCAAAACCATCCATACAGCACAACATATCAATCCAAAATGACTTCCTATCTCTGGCTCCTTCAAAGGCAGTTCGAAATCTGGGTGTTGTGATTGATGAACACATGACCTTTAAAGATCATGCTGCCTCTGTTGCCCGTTCATGCCGCTTTGCGCTGTATAACATACGAAAGATCAGACCATACCTAACACAACATGCCACCCAGCTCCTGGTGCAATCTACTGACATCTCCCGCCTCGATTACTGCAAAGCCCTTCTAACTGGTCTTCCAGGCTGTACTGTGAGACCTCTTCAAATGGTCCAGAACGCAGCGGCGCATCTGGTCTTCAATCAGCCAAAAAGAGCACACGTCACCACTCTGTTCATTGAGCTCCACTGGCTACCGCTAGCAGCACGCATCAAATTCAAATTATTAACACTTGCATACAAAGTCTGAGATGGTACGGCTCCCATCTACCTGAATCCTCTTGCAAAGCCTTACGTTTCGGCCCGGCCGCTCCGGTCATCACAGGATCGTCGGCTAGCAGTGCCTACACCACGCTCAGGACAATCCAGACTCTTCTCATGCATCGTTCCACAAATGTGGAATGACCTTCCTAACACTACCAGAACAGGGACTTCCTTTTCAATTCTGGGACATTGTGACAGGATGCTCACACTGTCAGATCTAATGTGATGGAAGGCCGTTTGTTCTCTATGAGCGTTGCTGGTGCTGTGCTCCTCCTCTCCGTGTAATTATGCTGGCTCTTTAAAAGCACAGATTGTGTCCAGGTGCGCAAGAGTGTTTACCTGGCGTCCTGACACACAGGTGGGGCAGCGTGTCAGAGCTGTACACAAGGTGCATGGAGGATTACTTCATGGGTAAGGGATTATTTTAGTTTTCATATATTTGTTTGGAAAGGCTGGGGTTTTATGCTGCGTGTGTGTGTGTGTGTGTGCGCGTGTGTGTGTGCGTGTGTGTGTGTGTGTGTGCGCGCGCGTGCGTGCGTGCGTGCGTGC